>JAPTYQ010028878.1:0-11465 GCA_029814465.1 Ostorhinchus cyanosoma
GATGCCATTTCAAATCAATTTGATGAAAAAAGCTCAAACTTTTACTTTCTTGAGTCTCAGGAGGTTAAAGTAAAATTCTGTATATCTACCTAAAATTCCACCTATGCATATAAAAACACACTGTTTATAGCTATAGTATTTTTGACAATATAAAGGTAACATTTTTACTTCTTTGATGGATGGAGTCCCCATGTTAGGGGGAAAAAGATATTAGAATTTTATATTTGAATGATATGAACCCCTATGAATCTGTTTTTGACAAATATTTCAATATATTTAAATAAGGCTTAGTAAATGACAAATATTCGAAGAACTGGGTGGTGGAAGGATTCTGGAAAAAGTGACAGTAATGAAAATGCAGAGACAGAACTCTAACTGAGAAAGTGTAGAAGCAGAGCAAAACTTATAAATTTAAGACCCTGGTGCTAAAAGTACAGAAGTCACATTTTTTGGACAATTCAAGCTGAGCATATAAACATGTATTTGTTTAGGTAAGTCCACCCTATAAATATTTTAACAGACTTTTTTGTGACTTCAGTAATTTTAGCACCAGGATCTTCATTTGTGGATTCTACCAGGAACTTAGAAGTTTACAGTTGTCAAAGTTACACAAAAATCCCTGAATCCCTTGTAGACCACACAACTCTGGAATGAAGAATTAGAGCGAGTGGTAGGAGAGTCTGTATCCATAAATATAAGTATGATCCTCACAGTCTGTGTACAGCCCACACAAACTGACACATTCTCCCATTATTTAAGAGGTGCACATCAGATCCATACCATGAAGTGCATGAAGTAGGTCAAACAAACCAGGCCTAGATTGCCCTGTTGAAGTTGAACCAGTTGAACAACAAAGGAAAAACTCTTAATTTATTGAACTTTCCACAGAGCAAGTCAGCAGTGACTGGTCGAAGCTGCAGCTGTTGAACACACAACAAACATCACAGACGATGATCAACTGAAGATCAAAATGCTGATATAAAGATGTTGGTTTGAGCTGGAGTACAAGAAAGTGTGTGTTTTTTTGCAATAACACTTTATATTGGGCCGATAACTGTCAGAGTAAAATACATAACAATAATAGAAGATAATAAATGTTAGTCGCATTGAATCCAAGTGAAATGTAGAGGAGGGGAGTCATTGTTAACCCATAAACACCCAGTGCTACTTTTGTAGCGATTACAAAAAGTTGTCCTCTCTATTTAACCTTTTTAAAGTGATTTATCACCATTTAGTATAATAATATCCTCTGAATTTTGCATTTTTTCAGTACAAATCAGCAATTTTTCTATATTTAATTTGCTGATCACGTGGATGTTCATAAAAGCTCATATTAAAGTCAAGGTATTTGTATCAAAAACAGAGAAAACTGAGGAAAAAGTGACTTTTTTTTTCTGTAAAATCTATGATTATCTCTCCAAGTGTCTCCACCTACTGTCATTGATCCAACTCCATGGGTTTTACTGGTGAATCAATGTTGTAGAAGATGACGGAGTTTCCACATTCACAACGGAGCCTCTGAAAGTCCAAATGGGTCATATCTGATGACCATGAAAAGATGACAAACTGCATTTTACACCAATTACTTACATGTATTGATAGGATTAGTGGATCAGAAGTTATTAAACATTTTACACTGGAAGATGATTTTGTTCACCAGTGGCTGTTCGACTCTTTATGGGTTAAAGATCAAGGCAAAAATTGTGGAAAAACATGCAACAAGATGCAAAAAAGTGCCAAATTAATGCACCAGAAAATGCTATAAAAGGTTTCAGACACAGTATTTTAGTAGTTATGTGTCTAGTAGGTGGTGAGTTTGTGTTATCAGCATTACTTGTAGAGTTAGAAGAGCCTGCTGATGTCAACTTTCAATCCAGCACTGACGTTCTGCGATCCAGAAAATAATGCATTTAATTCAGCATTGTTTTGGCTATGTAAGAGACGTTAAAAATATAGATATTATAAGAATTCATTTGGATTTTGAGGGGACAAGAAATAGATTAGCGACCAAGTAGAAAAAAACATGAGTCTCAGGGAGAAAAGTACAAGCTAATTTCCATCCAAGAACACATATTAAATATCTACGTATCCCAGGAATTAACCAAAATTTAGGAGGTCAAACATATATTTATCTTACCACACTTTGCCCTTCAACCCCCAAACACAATTTCATTAACACCCACATACAGGTAAATTCTTCAGTCATTTCCCAGACCATCATAACTTAAATTACAGAATGAGGGGGGAATAAACTAGTTCAGCCGGCTAATATTGTCTTAAAATACATCTTTTTTTTTATCTTTACAAAGAAACAGGTGAATACAAGGAGATGTCTGATTATCTGGGAACTGAATCCATCCTTAATTGTTTAAAAAGAGAAGTTTAAATGCAAAGCTTCTTTTAGAGAGTCTATGAGCTGTTGACCCTGACACTCTGGTCATTTGTTCTCAGTAAAGTTGTATGAATCTTTTCGACCAAAGGGGTGAAGTATGAATGTCACAGTATCCAATTAAATTCTCAAAATGTAACATTTTGTGTTAACAGTTGTGGTGTCCTGTCTAAAACTATTATTGTCTAATTATAAAGTGATCTAATCTGTAAGTATTGAATGTCAAACTGGAGGGAAAAAAATGAAGCATTGTTATATATCTGTTGAAAAATCATAGAAATACATGCTGCTATCATTATCTAGTTTACAGTGGTTAAACCCAAGGACAGTTTAGTAGATATTCAAGTTATATTAAGGCAGGAAGTGTAAAATGTTTTCTGTGCACCATCCTCTGTACAATCTCTTTATTGTTTTCACTTTTGAGCCAGGAAGCTTCTTGTATTGCACAAAAAAAAAAAAAAAAATCATGCCTGTGTGCAATTTTCTCTTTTATATTTCTCACCTCAAATTCCCAGTGCTGCATTGTACAATCAGTACAAGTTGAGACTCTAAGAACAGACAATAATTAGGGATTTCAGAAGTGTAGGATTTGTTTGTTTAATGCTAATTTTGTTTTTTATACGTGGACCAGTCAGCTAGAAAAGCTCTTCAGTGAATATTCTGAGTCAGGATGTATGAGTAACACAATATCAGTCACTGTTAGAGTCAAGAATGACATACAGACCACCAACAACACACAGCTGACTAACTAAGCAGTCCCTCAATTTATCTCTGTTGGTGTTTTCAGAGGATGACTATTCCCTGTGTTTATTAAGATGGATAGGGCAGGCAGCATCTAAACACTCCCCCTCCCTCATCTCCTTTTCTCCAGCGCTCAGTTATGGCAGTGATGGGAGACACCATCTGGTGGTGAAACATATCAGTGCGACTCAAACCCTTCAGACCAGTCAGGCTCATGTCACGCCCACAGGACAGGGAGCATCACCTCACCCGCCTCGTCTGTCTGTCTGGTTGGCAGGTCAACAAATGCAGCTTAAGGAGGAGGAAGATGAGACACGTTTGCGATTTGAATGATAAGAATCTGAACTATGACCTTAAAGCGCTCAGACCTGCACACCTCAGTGCTTTATTCATTGATCCACTCAAGAGATCAGAGCAGGAATGACTGTTGCTGAAAGTTATGTCGATGTGAAGCTCAAAGAAAATGCCAGAGATATGACAGAATGTGTTCTGCATGGAGCCGGCCACTGTTGCCACGGTGACAGTGTGACTCACTGCAGTTTGACTTGGATTTAGAGCAGTGCCCTGTTTTGTGTGTGAGAGTGAGATTTGTGTGTGTTTGTGCACAAGCATGTGTGGTAATGTACCTGCCTGCATATATCTAAATACCTGCATACTGCACATAGACTTAGATAGGTGTGCTGATGCAATTTAAAATAAACATGTAGAAATATATAAATATATTTCTATAAAAAATGAATCTTCTGTGCACAGTAGAGAGTAATTGTCCACCTCTCTTATGTCTCCTTGGTCACAGTTAGAGCCTTTGTTAGCAGATTGGCTCTGCCTGAGTCTTATTAATGATGCCAACACTTAGGTAATGTGCCTTTTTGATGAGAGTAGGCCACTTAATCTCTCTATTCAGACTCCATCTCACACACACACATGCACACCTCCCCCTCAATCCTCCTAATAAGCTGTCTCTCTGTCTCCTGTAATTTGGCAGACTAGTCTATTATATGATACAGTCATATTTTATTAATGGACCCCCTGTAGTGAACACATACACCCCTTAGTGGATGAGATTATGTGACGCACAGGGAGCATGTCTCTGTGTTAAAAAATTATTTCAACTCCTCAGTTAGTTTTCATCTGCACCGTTTGTCTGCTCTGCGTTGTTGGTATTGGGCTGGAAGGCAGAACCACAGGCATTTCTGCTGAAGCTGGCACTGTTCCTCCACACTTCATTACACTTCCATCAGCTCTGTGATAGAATGGAGCGTTGCAGTTTCAAAAGGCCGAAAACAGCAAAATAAAAAGATAACATTCAGTTATTGAGTTTAGCATTTCGGGGAAATATTCTTCATGTCTTTGTCTCTCTCTCTTCCTCAGAGTTGTGCTGATAATTCATCCCATATGTTTCAGCAGTGCCAGGCATTTGCAAGCTCTGTGGTAAAGTACAATCCTCCAAAACTAATTTGCACAAATATTATATTGCTTCAGTGATATATTACCCACAAACTCTGTCTTGTTTTTGAGTATCTGCAATATTAAGACTTTTATTCCTGTGTAGTTAATAATATCTTGAAATTACTGTATTTGGATCTAATACAGCAAAGACGCAGTTTTTGCCAAGTGTTTTTGTGTAGAACATTGTTGATTGATATTTAATGGGTTTTTCTTTAATGACAGCCATAATTCATTTCATGTTTTAAAATGATGAATATTTCCCTTTTCTCTGTCAGCGTCGCTCACACACAAATAACACACTTACACACACATTTTTGCATCAAATTGCAAAGTGAAAAACTCTTTGACAGAATGAATTCCCTACACTCATGGTGTAGGAAATGCCTTGTATGTAAAATCTGCCACTATGGGTAAGTCAAGCAAACAATAACAGATGCAGCAGAAGTGCAGCCTGGTGGCCCACCTGGAAAAGCACATGCATCTAATATCACTTCTCTCCTGTTATTTTTCTTATTGAATATGCAACTGTAAAATAAAGTATAAAATGTAAAAGAAAATCCCATACTAACATCCCAGCCAGTATGTCCATGTGGGCTCCAGAAGGGTTACATTTAGGCTGCATATAAGGGTCCCAAATGGGTTTGTCTGCAGTTTCCATGGGGACACCACATGTATTTGCCCATATCAGAGTCAGAACCGGAAATCTGAATCTCTTTATCGTCATTGAACCAAGTACAACAAAATTGAGGTAGAGTTCGCCGGTTCAGTGAAAGAAGAACAACAACAAATATCAGTAAAAGGCACAGTTATTTATATAAAAAAAAAAAAAAAAGTATTGCAAACTAAGATATTTGTAAAAAAGAATTTAAGCAGTGCAAATGACATGAAAGAAATATTGTTGGATAAATAGTGTGAAAAATAAATAATATGAGGTATTTAGATCTCTGATTCTGATTCTGATATGGGTGAACACATGTGGGGTCACCATGGAAACTGTGGACAAACCCACTTGGGACACTTATATTGCAGTCCAAATGTAACCCTTTTGTGTCCCACTGGAACATACAGGCTGGGATGCTACTGAGAAAACTAAAATGGAATGTGTTTGAGTGTATCAAAAGCTCAATGAGTGAACAGCAATTCTGTTAACAAACATTTCATTTAATACATTTGTTTTCCAAAATATCTGTCCACACCTTTACACAAAAACAACTACAAACTGAGACAAATGCTTGGACAAGTTATTGTTTCTGGTGGACTTACACGCAGCAAACACCGTAGGCAATACTGGAAGGTCTGCAGCAATGAAAAGGTGCATTATAAAACTAAGAAACCTTAAAGGGGTCATATTTTATTAAACCCACTTTTATTAGTCTTTGGTTCATTTATTTGTGTTTTTGGATCCTAATAGTTCATACAGTTTCTTCATCCTCCAGGTGCTGCAAAGCTATCTTTATATTTATTCTGGCAAAAATCAAGTGGATTTCTACAACCTGTTTCAATACCTTCTTAATTTGTTACGTCTATAACTAGTTACATCACGACATTTGCACATATAAGGTGATGATTTCCGACATACATTCTCCGACGATATAATGATTGTTTGTCAGCAGCAGCGGTTGTAGTCCATACTGAAAATATGTCCAAACTTTGAGCTGATTACCTCAAATGTTCAGTTGTTGGTTGTATTAACAGACACAAATGGCTGAATGGGACAGAGCAGCACATCCAACAACCTGGAGGGGGTGGAGTGTGAAGTGGCTCATTTGCATTTAAAGGGCCAGCGCTCAAAATGGACCTTTCTGGTGTCATTACTCAGAAATAGGGTTGAAGATGGACCTGTGGAGTTGAATTAATGAAGAATTCAGACCCAAGCAGAGCATTTACAGTTCATGTAGACCACAGGGGAATGTTTTAAAATGCATAATTCCATTTAAAAAAAAAAAGCAAAATATCACTCCTTTAAGTGATCATGGGAAGTAGTCGTCCTTTGCTTTTACATGATGTGGATTTGTCTGTAATGCCAGTCCAGTCCATCTCCTAAAGGTATCTGTAATGACTTCGATGTACTGCAGTTTATACAATGATTTATACGCCTGGAGTTGATGTTTCATATTTCAGGTGTATATTCCTTAAACAAACCAGTGATACTTTTGTCTCCATTTGTTTCCTATTTCCCAGTTTTGCCTATCTACATAGATGTATACCTTCATTTGGAGAACATTCTGTAAAAGTTACACATGGAAAAGACGTCCAAAGATTGAGAAAAATATTGGACTGGGAGTGGACTGGGCATAAATATATGGTTACCATGGTCACATACCTCCAACTGTCATGGATTTTTACACCCAACAGTTTGTCTGAAAGGATTCATACTATTGTTTTAATAGAAGATCGAATGGATTTTCAGATGTAAGATGTGTTTAAAGATGAGGTAATGTAAGTTTTATTCACTTTATTTTTAGAGACATGCTGTATATTTTGTCTGAGTTGAACAGGCGACATGTCCGGGGTGTTCTCCATTTAGTTGATGTTAGCTGGGAAACGTTCCAGCCCCCTGAGACACTCCAGAGGATTAAGTAGGAACAGAAAATGAATGAATGAATGAACTGTATATTGATGTTATGTCACTTCATTCTAAGGAAATAGTGGTGAGTACAGGATATACAGGGGTTCGTGGGGTGGCGGCTGCTCCCCCTTTCTCCCTCTGCTTCGCCCCCTGACTCTTCTGTTCTGAATACTGTACTTGTAAAAACAAACTGCCACTATGTCTACAGGGTTCTCAAATCATGGAAAAGAACAACTGATCAAAAAAAAGCTCTTTGGTCTTTTATTCCACTTCATCTTAGAGGTAATTACTGCTTTATTATTGCCTTTACTTGTTATGAATGTGTTAAGAGCTGTATAGCATTCTTTAGCTTTTTTTTTTTTTTAATTTTGTTTGTTGAGGACACAGGTAGGGTGTTGAAAGAGGCCATGATACAACAAGCATTTTAAAAGAATTTGGGTGGGTCTATTTCTGAATTCATTAACAAATACATGGGCATTCCCACATACCATCTCACCTTTGCCATCATGTACAATTTTCTGGATTTGTCACTGTGCAAATAAAACTACACTGTTGCCCAATAGTTGGAATCATTTTGTTCCTCATTCCTCTTTTTATTCCTATTCATACAAATCAATAATCACATTTGTCCCTGTCTCTGTTCCACTTTATCTATCAGTAATAAATCACATTTTCAAGAGGTAAAAGTATTTTATCAAAATCTTATGAATAACAGTGTACTAAAGTGGATATGACACCACTTACCAAATCAAATGGTCCATACCCTGAATAGAATTACAAATATCTCTCTATATATGTCTTTTTTTTTTTTTTTTTAATATGTGATATGCAATATATGCTGTAAAACAAAAGTGTTACATATTGTCGCTCTAACTCTTAACCTAAGTCTTAAATGTCAGACTTCTGAAGATGCATTTGGAGGCAAGGACCAACCAAAATGACTCCCTTCACAAGGTCAGGTGTTCATTTCAGTTGTTAAAAAATTCAAACTGGTTCTAACAACGAATGCAACATACACACACATACATACACGTACACACACACACGCGCGCACACACACACACACACGCACCCTTTGGCCAACTTGGATGATTCTGCATGCTGCTCAAAGGATGAAACAGGAATTTCCCAACAGCAAAAACTCTCTTCCCTAATTTGCATATTCATAGATTTTCACTTTCTCAGTGAAGGCCAAGGAGGAGAGATGCTGTTAAGCCATTTTCCAGTATTTTATTAAACAGTCTTTATAACAGTAAACAAATCATTATTCCATATAAACATGATATAATGATATTGTACAATGCAATATTTCAAAGGGCTTCAGATAAGAGGAGGGCTGAGTGAAGCTGCAGCATCACCCCAAACCTCTAGAATATATACTTTCATTACCATCTGAATAATAGCTTCCTCTTAATGAGTTGAGACAAACCATCTGCACAGTGGGGCACTTCTCTTGTTGTCTAGTCTTGTTGGGACAGATGAATGGATTAAGTTCTTTATCAGACTGTTTCACTTCTTTTATGCCTGCAGTGGCTTGTCTTCATCGAGCTGACAACAGGAGAATATTATCTGATTTTATTACTCCAGGAAGCAGTCCAGAACAGAGTCACAACAAAGTACAGGAAACTGGATATTTACTCTACCACATGTTTGCTCATATATTTCATCCAGGCACAGCCCATATTTTCTTGTTTCTGATCAAATGCGCTTACATGTACATGCCTGCATGTGGGAAATATGGGCTGTGTGCGTTCACATAATGAAGTGGAGTGAAGCTGCGAGCTGTCAGGTACACATTAATGTTTGACACTGTGTGACAGTCAAGAGTAACATGCTGAGAGCAAACGTGTGATTAGAGTTAGTTGACTGGAACTGACTGGATGCTCATTAGAAGGATGTGATGATGGTTGGTGATGTACCAACATATAGAAATGGTCTCAGTCGAGTCATTAGACAAAAACACCTGTGCAGACACTTTGGTGTGTCAACAAAAGTGCGAGTGAAAAAAGAGCTCAAGAGAAGCACTTCTAAAACTGAGACTACCAGGCAGCTGTGAGACTAAAGTTTACCAAATGATTCATGTTATGTGTAAAACTACCTCCAGAGCATAACAATGTTATTATCTTGTTTTTAATTGGTGTGATAAAGGCATGAATGTTTGTGCTATAATGAATATTTGAAGCCTTTGGGCTGTCACCAATAATTAATCAAGCGAAATGGCCTGATAAAGCGAAAACAGAGTCAGCGTCTGTGTCAGAGTTTGATAATTGGTTGTTTCTCCTCTTCAAGTGGGTCACATTATTTAGGATATAAAGGCAGAAAGTGGTTGAGAGCCAGAGCCATAAAGAACAGTAGGTATAGTCTGACCTCTTGCACCTCTGCATTGAACAGTGTTGGTATTTTTTTCTGTCTGTTTCAGTTCCAGGCCTCCGGGGCACATTACATAACTCCATTATTATTTTTCCATCCCCTGCTTCTCTCTGTCTGACTGACATCACAGAGGAAATACAGATCCAAACAAGGCAATGATAATCACTCACCCCTGTCTTTTGATCAGTCTATTTGTCACACCCTGTCTCTTTATTTTCTGCTTTTTCTTTTTCTTTCTGCCTCACCAAACTCCTCCACCACACCACCACACCTCCACCCCTCTCTCTCTCTCTCTCTGCTCCACCACAAGTTGGTTCGCTTTTGCACCCAATGTGGTACTCTGGCTTTCCATTAGTTCATTTCCCCTGCTTTGAGAATCAGCTCGCATGCTGTGTGCATGCACTTAATATGTGTGTGTTGACATGCATGTGCACATGTGCGTGTGTCTCCTGAGTCTCAGAACAGTATTATTGTAAACATATCATTTGATGGGGAGAGCGGTTCAGGTTGTTGGCCGGCTGCCCTGCTTTCATTTGGAACAGAGCTGCCAACATCTGGACTGTGTCAACACTCACTGACAGTATTTGTGTGTGTGTGTATTGGGGTCCTTGCCTCGGCCCCAGAGCTGTCAGCCATTGGATGGGGAACACATTTGCTCAGATTAATCAAAGGTGTAGCATTAATAAAAGGAGCCCTATTCCTTCATGCCTCCAGGCGGCCATTTTAAGAGCCTGGGAGAGCAGCCTCACATCCTGCAGGATGAGCTGCAGTCACACGCAGGCCATGCGCAGGCACACAGTTAACATGCAAAAAGCCTGGGATGTGTTTTCAGCTCCAATTGCTGCAATCTAACTAAAACTGTGAACACTTGAAAGGTGCAAACGATCGTTTCTCTTGTTGTGGTTTGTTCATCGTTTCACACGCTGTAAGGTGAAGTAACATGAAGAATTCCCCATGTACAGGAAACTATATTTAAGACTGTACAGATCAGAATCTCTGCCCACCCTGGATGAAAAGCCCACAAATCCTACAGAGACACATAAAGTATCTGTTATTCATATTGTGAGAAATGTGCGCAACCTCCTTTTTTAATTTATTTAAACCCAGGCCAATATGTAGCCGCTGGAGCTGCGGGAAAAAACCTTCAGAGATGTATTTCAGTGCAGAGTGTGACTCAGAGAGGGGGAAAAGAACAGAATTTACCTCATTAATTTATGTAAACTGAGAGCAGATGCATCAGAATTATTGCTGTATACGCACAGTGATGCAGTGATGATGTGAATGTTGGAAAAGAAAGAAACTGCTCTAGGGTTGTGTATGAATTTGTGTGTTTGTGTGAGAGAGAGTTACAGAGAAAGAGAAGAAATAAACTATAGGCTAGTTATTTTAACATTTGCTCCATCATGCCTCGTACAGTAGTTTTAACTGTTATTTGTGTAAAGCTGAGGCTAGAGTTTCCTTCCTTTTGTGGTGAAGAACTACAGAATAAAACACACATATATTACACACACATCATAGATGTTTATAATCTTGTGGTTTTTCAAACCATAAAGCAAACCCTTTGCTCTGTGTGTAACATTAGATTCTTCTCATTATTTCCTCACTTATTTCATATCTGACACCCGTTTATGTTGATTTGTAGGAGCTTGTGTGTACCACATGCATGCATTAATGTGTGTGTATGTGCTCAGTGCATATAAATAAATGTTCAGTTGAGTTCAGCTGTATCTGTCATGTGCACATGTCAGTACATTAAAACGTTTGTAATGAGGCTCTGTGAAGATACAAGAGGAAGTAAATATGAAATATAAAAAATATGTCTCTATTTAAACACCAGAAGCAGGAAGTGAATATTTATTTTTCTGACATCATGTTTCCTTTACTTTTTCTACAGCCTTCATTCCAAAAACATGCTTTGTACCTTCATTTGAATGCATTTGAGGGGAA
>JAPTYQ010028924.1:0-30425 GCA_029814465.1 Ostorhinchus cyanosoma
CCCCTGTGTGACTACAAATTCTCATGCACACTGACACCTTCCATCACAGAGGCACTATGAAGGTTGCAAACACACATCCGCACCCACTGTCTCCTTTCCAAATGTCACAACATCATTATCATGCGGTATTGATCCCGGCGAGGGTGATCCATTTGAATTCCAATCAGGATGGATGTGACGGCTCTTTGGCTGCCACACCACCACCATCTTGGCTGGTCCAGGCAGTAAATACCATATCGTTAGTCTTCTCACGACTACAGATGGCCACAACATGCTGGAATCTCCCTCTAAAACATCCACTGATTAGAACCAGAATACCTGCAACCGCTGTGTGCCTGTCATATTTCACCATTTAACTCGAAGCTGAAATATGTACTGGGAATTCATTGTTTGTAACCAAGTAGTAATAATTCTGGGCATGTTATATAGAGCCTGACTATAACCCTACTCTAGTGCCTCATTACACTCTATATCCTAACAGCTGGAAGCCCCTCCAGGCATGTGGGACTGGCATAAAGATGGCACAAAGGCAAATGCATAGGGGAGCTAATCGAGCACTGTTACATCCTGTTAAAACACAGACAAGTACTGGCCTATTTGTGTGTCTAGCCTTAGGATCTAATGATAGCTCATGGATTGTAAGCAGAGTGATATGTTTGACCTTTAAGCTGGTGAGCACAATGTTGCCTTTTAATTTCTGATAATCACCATTCAATCAAAGGCGTATATTTAGCATCTTCTCTGCAACAGTGCTGGAGCTGCTTCCTCTATATCTCATGTGTGTGAGGTTTATCATGCTCAGTTCCTTTTCTTCTCATCCTCTGATAATAATTCAAGTGCAGATAATCAGAGATAATCTTATCTCTTCTCTCAATCACTGTGATCTTGTCTATTCAGTGTCATTAGCCTGCCCGACTCCCCCGTTTCCTTCCATCTTTTTCTAACTCCCTCTCTCTCTCTCTGAACAATGAATTAGCATCACCATTCAAGAGTTCAAGTGCTTTCTCGATCTCTCTTTTTTTTGCCTCTCCTCCACTTTCCTCTGTCTCCTTCAGTTCTCACTGTGGTGACCAATCAAGGGCTAAATGAAAGGAAACTATTGCATGGTAATAAAACTCGACAGCAGGTCATGATGTCTATACACACACCTAACCTCGCTCGGCCTGCTTTGCATCTTTGACAGTCCCACTTATCACTTTTACCAACACTGATTATTTTACTAAACATTTTAATATTTAGTAAAATCATATTTGAATAATAGTGCAACATGATGGTGCCTCATAGCAAGATGATCGTGGGTTAGATTCAGACACCAGTCGATGGGGGTGGGACCTTTCTGTGTGGACTCTGCATGTTCTCCCTGGCTTGCCGGATTCTATCTGGTTACTTCAGGCTCCTCCCACCATCCAAAGACATGCACTGATCGGTTAACCAGTTAATCTAAATTGCCCATAGGTGTAAATGTGAGAGTGATTATTGGTCTCTATATGTTAGCTTTGTGATGAACTAGTGAGATAGGGTCCAGCTACACCCCCCCCTGACTCTAGTGAGGATAAAGCAGGTTCAGATAATGAATGAATAAATTAATATTTAATATTTAAAAATAACACATCACTTAGTCCTAAATAGTCGGGGTGTGTGGGGGTCAGGGTTCAGGCTCATGGGGTACGAGGGAAACCTGGGGGTCAGGGGCTTCCTTTCTCAGACTCCGTACTGACTGCTGAAGGCGGCAGTGTAAAGCTCATAATAGACCGGTGTAACATAAGCCTTATGCTCCCACAAGAATGGTTATTTTAATGAACCTTGCTTTCAGGCAAAATGAAAAACATTTTTGGCTGTGTGCTAAAGCTAAACTCAGCATTGCCAGTGACATATTGTATTTGGGTAGCAATAATAAGCTGCTAATGAAAAATGTTGGCGAGTAATGTTGGGCATATTAAAAATCAAACAACTGCGGCAGTCTGTAGCGAGGTTACCCCACAAAAAAAAGAGTGAGGATAGCTGCATCTGCTTTGCATCAAAGGCCGAAGCGCTGAGATTCTCATTACTGCTCCTCTTCCGTTTCATCACTTTCATCCCAAGGCCATCCACCTCCCAAACACAGATAACAGAGGCACCCCAAATATCTCTTTTAAAGGAACTACTTAAAAATCCACAGTCAAAGTGAGAGAGGGGCTCTGAAGAGTGTGAAGATCCTCTCAAATAATTAAGGAGTGGAGCATGCATTGCAGATAATGAGTTTCTAGCATCAGTGGCTACACAGTATTCCCCTGTCTTATCACCTGCTGCTGTCACTCACTAATGAAGTTGCTATTTCCAATTACTGCTCCCTATTAGGAATCATTATTAGGCCTGGGCTGTTATTGTGGCTGCTTCTCAACACCGGATATGGAACACACACACACAAACTCCATCAATCAAATTGCAGCCAAACTATTACATCAGATTAAGAAAATCACTCTGGAAGTTTTCATACCTTGAAAAAAAAAACATTTACAAGTACCTGGTGGTTTGTGTATAATACAGTGCAGTATATACTACATTATTTGTAGGAAGCTAAATGTCAAGGTTGCATGTTGGTCCTTACTGTGGGGAAAAAAATAAATAAATAAAAACTGCCCTGCTTCGGCTGATAAAAAATACAGTTATTATATATATTATATTACAAGGTAATGGCCAGAAGCTTATGTTAGCCAATCATGTCTTGTGCACGTGTAGTGAAAATAAAAATAACCCACTGTAGTCACTCCTTTTTCTGTCCAGCAGTGATATTATTTTTCTGTTGTGGTCAACTGGCTGGACACAGAGTTCAAGAGTTCATGTCGAGCATTACATGCACAGCAGAATGTAGATTAGGGAAAAACACAACCACAACAGCTTAAAATTAACATATTATAGGGTTTTTGCTCATATATATCTTTTAAGCGTTCTGGTGATATATCATCTTGATAAGTAAAGTTATATATACATGTGTCTAGAAAAGACCAGGATCTAATGTGATAAATGCACCATTATTTATCTCACGAACCACCAAAAAGCCTCATCATTCTTTAAGTAGTAGGTCTATGAATCACTTATTGAACATTTTTCCTTGTCTTTACAATGTTTAAGCTAGTCTCAGCAAGAATGATGTGTGTTTTTGTGTGTACATAATCATGACGCACAGGCCTGTGTGTTGCAGTTCGAACGCATGTGCACATTTGTGCTAAGCACCTGACATGTGTGATCATTACTGTCTGCAATCAGTAGCCTGTCCTCTCTGATGCTACACCTGATCAATCTCAATGCCAGGAAGTCACCCCTTGCTGTCACACACTGCGGTCTTTCCTGTAAGGTGTCACACTGCACACACTTAACAGACACAGTACAAAACGCCTGGAGCTAGAGGAACACAGAGAAAGAAACAGGCTGAGTGCGTCAGCATGAAGCATACACTGTTCATCACTACGTATTGAAAAATTAATAATCAAACAATATGGGATGAAATGTGATGTGTGTATATGAGCATGACCTTTAAAGATATACGCTTGGGCAAAAGCCAGTTTACTGCAGTAGCCATAGGCTGAATCAATTTGTGCTTATGTATTTTGTTTACTTAAAATGGTGTTGTAATAAAGTTGAATGAATGCAAATTATCTGCGTTAGGGAAACAATAATTTGCATTAACATCAACATCAGCAAAGTACAACATGTATATTATGAGTATACAGTATATAGGCTGGCAGCTACAGTAACAGTTTGTTTACACTGAGGGCCAATTTCCTAAGTCCAAAGTAAGTGCATGTGATTTATCAGCCAGCCACAGAAGAGCACTCTTTGTGTAATCACTGAGCCTGCCTCCTTTTATTCATATGCATTTAAGGGAAAGCTGTGCAACAAACAAGCAAAGACTTGATCGGTGTTGGAGTGTGTCTTTTGATGGATTTATGCAATTTAGAAGTGTCATTTCTGGAGGGAAATTCCTTACCTCTAAAATGCAAGGTGCAAATAAGTGCAGTAAGGCTGTGGTGGAGTGGAGGAGTCTAAATTAACCTGTGTTCTACATAAATCTCAGTGACAGTATAGAAAGGGTGAGTAATCTACAAAAGTGTGCAAAGGAGTTGTGGTGAATTAATAAAAGCAAAACAAAGCTTCAGAGAAAGAACAGCACCTTTAATAAATCTGCATAATTTAACTATTCTATTGCATTATAGTGCACCAGGCAAAGTGGCACTGCAGAGTTGTAGCTGTGCAGTCATTAAACTTCAACTGAGCCTGACGTTCACCGAGTTGCTAATCCAATATGGTGAAAGCATTAACTAGAAAGTGGTCCTCGTTGCTGATAATGTAATTAGCTGCTGCCTTAGTAAGTCAAACCCTAATTACATCCAGACTACAACTACAAACGCAGAGAAAGAAGCAATTCAAAGTTCACACTTAGCTTTTGCAAAGCTGCAAACATGTATCAAGCATTCTAAAGTTAAAGTCATGGATAACTGGTACCCTGCATAATTATGCCTGTCTACAATTAACTCCACTTTTAAATTTAAAAAAAAAAATTTTATGTTCTGCTCTTTTCCAAAGATGTGACGCACATCTTTACAACTTGAACAACAAAAAAAAGCTTAAGAGGAAGAAATGAAAAAGAGCAAATGTTCATGTTAGGTATTAAAGAAGTTCCTTGACCTATTTGTAAACAAGCCTCTTTTAGTTCTTATTTCACATGTTTTCATAGATCTGACCATGGATTGCACAGCTCTATACCTTAAATAAGGATTTCTCAACCTTTTTTGAACTAAGCCTGAAACGAAGTAGAACTATATACAGAAGATGTGTAGATAAAACTACCAGAAAGCGAACAAGTGACTATCTGCTGCCCCCCCGAAAACAAATTTGAGACTGGGGTGGGACACACACACACACACACACACACACACACACATAAGCAGGGGAAATATGTGCTGGGCGATTTATAAAGTTGTGATGTACAACAGTAGTTGCTAACCCCCTCCCCACCAGAGAGGGTCTGCACCCTCCTGGTTGAGAATCACTGCCTTAAATTAAATGAAAAATAAAGCTCTAAACAAAAACTGAACAGTGCATTGAAATGTTTAAAGAAGTCCTTGGGTAATTCTGAAGATACACTTCAATCACTGCCTTTGGTTTCTCATTCAACTGACATGAATACTACACGCTGCGATCACATTTTTTTTAAGCCAGACCTAAAAGAAATGACCGTGGAGAAGAGTGTAGGAGATGCAAAGGGGAGGGTCAATGTGGTACTCTCAGAGGGTTAACGCTATCCCTGATATTTATGCCCCTTTGTTTAAAAGACAAAAGGAGATCGAGTAAGAGACGAGGAGTGAACGAGGCTGCGACTGTAGTGATGCATGAGAGGCTATTTCTGCTTTCAGTGCCTCCACCTCCCCTGAAGGACGTGGTGGAGGATATGGAGTGGGCAGAGCACTCAAGGAAACTGAGGAGAAAGGCTGCAGGATGGAGAGGAGGAGAATAGGACTAGGAAGATCTAACTGCAGACTATTAGATTTTTGTCAGGCTATATTTGTTTGAAGACCACTGAATGCTCCTACTTATAGATGGCTTGAAATTGTTTAGATAAGTTCAGGAGGTTGATGTGAAATCATTTCTGAATAGTCTTGCAACGGCCATGAAGACTGCTTAGACATATTACCCTGTCAATTAAAAGTTACAGTCTCAAGATGGATTCTTTACCTGCAGTTTCGAGGATGTCTGCCTATAAAATGTTTAATTAAATTACTCTGTTGCCTCAACACACACCAACATGCTGCACGTTCACATGCAGATAATGGTCCGATACTGAACACGTGCACGTGCACTCATACTCGTAAAAGAGCTCCGATACAAACACACCAATACCACTTTAAACCGATGTGACGTTCACCTCATAGTGCAGCAGGTACGCGGTGGAGGAGTAATGTTAGCAGTGTGGACATTTTTCAAAACAAAGGACGGTGACAATAGTAACAATGACTGAAAGTTACATTAAAGACACAAACGGATACGGATGGAGCGTATTGTCCGTCTTCTGTCAACATTTCGTAGGTAATTTCGTCTGTTTTCCAGGATCCAGCAGATGCGAACCCAGACAGAAAACAGACTAGTACCACCGGGAACCGTGGAGGTGAAAAACTACTGACATATTTATGACAATTACCCTCATCAATATCAACATCAACATCCACGTTAGTTTTACCTCCTCTGTCGTCGTCATGTTTGTTAATGATTTTCTTCTTCTTCTCAATAAACTTTACTCTTCTTCATGGTATTTGTCCAGTATAGTTAATTAAGAGCAGCGCCCTCTGGCGGATTGATTGAGAAACACTCATTCCAACGCATTAAATGTCAGTAGCTGCACTTTGTTCCAGTCAGACTAATGAATGACAATGAAGCACATTTCAAAAGGAACTAAGAACTGTAATGGTATTATTAAGTACTCGTATCAGTACTCGGTATTGGCAAGTACTCAAATGTAAATACTTGTACTCCGTCTGGAAAAAAGTGGTATCGGTGCATCCCTAGGTCCACCACAGAGCTGGAGTTTGACATGCCTTAAATACTGTATTTACTGTATGATTTTTTAATTTCTAACAAATTAATGATCAGATTTCAGATATTAATTGTCAGCATAAAATTTGCACCTCAAATAACCTTCAAACTAATAAATAGTCCTAGATTTGACTTTCATCTACTAAAGCTCATAAAAGCTACAGTTGTATCCAGTGTGTGCTTACAAAGAAGGAAGACAAATACACCACACCCACACTCTTAATCCATACACTCCAGAGAAAACACTTACACAATAAAGCGGCGATTAGTTTGTGCTAATTCAATAACACCTAACTTGATATTTGTCCCTAATCTATTGCATGGCAATGTGTTTGTAAAACGATGCCTGAGTCATTGAAAGACAGCTGATGGAACCAAGGACATGTTTTACTACTTTTACAGATAGGCTGAGCCCATCTACCAAATTATTACAGTGTCAACAACCAAAGTATGTACTGAGCCACACTTCCAACCACAATTCTCTCCCTTCTCATGCAAAAATCCTCGAGAGACGCAACATCCTTGTGAATGCAAAGAATAAAGTGTTTTCAGGGAGATAACATGTAAACAAATACAAGTATCTTTTTTCCTCATCACCAGAAATGTATGAATCCATTAATATGTAAACAAAGTTGTGTATTTCATTTATAAACAATGAGGTTTGAGACATTTACGAGATAAGGGGAATACAAATTATGTGCCTGCTCACCTGTATCTCCTCACAATCCATCTCATTTCAGCATCTTCCTCTTCCTTTCTTTGCTGTCTCTCTTTCATGTCAGGCCGTCAATAAAACCCTGCATGGATGACTGACTTTTCCTTCTCACATTGTATCATTTGCTTCTCTGGCAATCCAGTGATCATTTATACCTGTGATACCATCAGTCAGGAGAACCTAATAACCCAGTCAATACAGGCGATGAGTGCAGCCAGCGCTGGCCAGCTGTGTTGGCAACTAAAATCAATGCTCGCCAAGTTCTGTGATCAGTGTCCACTGGGAACACTAGAGGCAGCATAATGAAGACCTACAATCAAAGCGTGGATCTTCTGGTCAAGTCACTTCAAAAAAAAAAAAAAAGACTATAAGCACCCTTAAAGTGGTTTTGCTTAAGCATCTTAGTGTGTTTCCCCTAAGACTGCCTTTACCTTGTCAATTACTGCAATTAGCTTATAAATAATAGGTCTGGATGTGAACAAATTACACATTTCCTAAATTTTATGAAGGGAAATTACTAAGACACACATTATCAGTAAAAGGTGGACTTACGGAAGGTGGCAATTTTCTAATAACCAGCTTTTTGTGCTTTCAGTTTTCTTGTTGCCAGAGCCTGTCATGAATGCACTAACTGAATCAGTACCCTATTGATTTGTCCTCTGCCCGCTCATCACGCCACCTCCTCCACTTTTCTTAATCATCTCATTTGGCTTTCCATTTCCTGTCAAATTTGTTTCAAGGAAAGACACTAATCAGAGATAAATGCTAAATATACTCAACAAATACATATTCTATCACACAAATTCAGTAAAAAAAAAAACAACCCAAAAAAACAGATAATTTAGCTGAGAAAAGAAGCAAAACAGACTTATTTGACCATCAATTGAAGATACAGTGCAAGTTGTACCTTTACAACTGATTATCATTAACTATTTTGTAAAGAGGGGAAACTGACTATGTGTCAACTTAATTTTGGAATAATAAGACTGATGCAGCTATTAGGCTATATTTGGGATGTGTGGGCATATTGTATGGGCATCAGAAAAAGGAAATTGAGAGCACTACACAGTGGGTGGGTGTATTCATGCAGTCTGTGTGTATGTGTGCATATGTGTTCTTTCCTGCAACACAGCCTCAGGGAGCCTCACAGCAGTTGAGTCCTGGGGAAAGTGAAAGGCTGCCACCTACGTTTACAATACAAAGCAGATACACGCAGTACTATTTTGTGCTTGGTATTGACTTAAATGGTTAATCCAGACATCTCCCTCCACCACACATCTCTGCACCAGCCTTCAGTGCTCTTTGACCAAGCCATCACCTACGCACCTAAAACATTGCTAATGTTGTCTATATACAAGGAGTGAATTGGCTTTAAAGAACAGGCAGACATTATATACAAAGCCTCCCATGATAGCCTTCCCCCGCAGAGGTTATGTACAACTTTGCTTTTGTCTCTAATCTCCAGATACTGCTTTTACAGAAGCACCATTTGAAATCTTTTTATGCTTTTTCATCACCTCCTACATCTCTATGGGAGATAATTCATCAGACCCAGGTTCTAACACTGTCTCCCCTTGAAGCAATCAACCTTATGACACTACTGTACTGGCTAACATATGACCCTGTTGGCTAAATGCACTTAAACCTCCAGCCAGCATCCCCTTGTGAGTCATTCTGAAACCATATGATTATGCTACATGAGTCTGATACAATGGAAGCAACAGAAATCCCCGATGGGAGTTAAACCAGAATGAACCTGCTGCAATGTATGCATCAGCTAAGGCTTTATTTGCGACCTTAGGCTGAAAACCAATGAAGTCCAAAAGTGAAGTAGCAGAGCAGGTCTGTTGCCAAGGGGAAGAGAGGGCACTGGTGAATAATTCACCAGGCAGCTTCAGAGTCGGTTCAGTGGCAGGAGTTGAAGGGAGGACTTTGGACAGAACTCTGTTGCGCTTAGCTAAATAATTGATGGTTTCAATCAGCAGATGACATGGTAGTGGGGCAGGCCGACGCAAAAATGATACACAGTAAATAAAAGAAAACTGTCAGATCAAGAGGAAATAAGACAGGGTGAAAATTAGAGGGAAGATTTCTAAACTGGAACCTGGGGTCAAGACGGAAGGACAGTAGGGGAGATGATGGGACTCAACAGTTCCACTCAAGAACATGCTTTTATGTATCGTCAAACTATGTGGCTGAGGCCCCACTGTATTTTATGTGCACACACTGCTAAGAGTTACCACATAAAGAGTGTTTCGTCTCTACTTTTATAGTTTTCCCCATTTGCAAATCAATTTCCTTTTTTATACTGGAACATTTCCTGGTTTATGGGAGCTATGAAGGTGAAGTATGGCTGAAGGGTAGAGCCCCACTCTTTTCTTCCCATTTGGTATGGCATCAAAACCCCTTCAGGTCTAAAAAGATTTTCTCTCCAATTTCTCACTTAGAGATTCTTTTACAACTAGTAGTAGTATATGGCTTCACTTTCACTTAATACTAAAGTCAACACTTGTTCTTACCTGCAGCAAAACCACACATATCTATTCATATATGCCTGCTTCTGTCTGCAAGCTTTATGATAAAAGAGCTGAATCTGTGCAATAAGTATACATGATATTCTAGTTTGCTGCCACAAAGCACCACTTGTATCAGCCATGTATTTCCTTCCCCTTCTTAAATTTCAGTCCTTGAGGATTGATGGTTTGGTTCTGTTCTCAGCTTTCCCTCAACAGCCTTGGTCCTTGATTGTCAGACTGAAGATCATCGGTATCATTGAGGTAGAGATGTTGAAAAAAAAGAGCTAGACACTAGTATTCACCCTGGGATCGTTTGCTAATTAATACATGGAATAAAGGAAAGTGAGAAAAGCTAAATTACACAGTGAAAGTGTAAATATATGGGGTGCGATTTGTCAGCAAACCAAGGGGGGGGCATCCATACCTAACGGAACTAATGCTGGCGTAAAACGAAAGTAAAACTATACATACTTTCAACATCCAAGTTCCAGCTTCTATTCCTCAATTATACTGCGGCCCTTGCACAAAATGTTTATAACCTCTAACCTGTATCCACTGGACACACCAATACTGGGCCCCATGAATTTGTCACATCTACACGCCCCCTTACATGGGCGTTCATGAATTCTGAGACTGCCAACAGTTCGGTTCAGGTGAACGTTAGTCAGTTTGTCAGTCAGTAATCTAGGATATAAGTGTAAGAAAACTGTCACAACCTGCCTGTTATTTCAATTGGTTGGTTGCTGCCCCTCCCCAGGATGAAACTCATATATATATATATATATATATATATATATATATGCCCAGGCTAATCAGCCACCTGAACTAGACAGATGTGTTAAAGAAAATGCCAGTATTGAATAGTGTTCTGCAGTGTTTGGATTCAAATGACAAGGATGAGATAATCCAACTAAATCCCTAAAGAAGCCATCCACAGAAAAGCATCTACCAGCATTCACTGCTCAATTACATCTGATGAGCTCTGAGCATCTGACAATTAACTATTAAATGCTACAGGAGACATCTAGTGTAAAACAGAAAAATGGCCAAAATAACAGTTAGATTTCATGTCTAACCAGGATTTAATCCATCACCCAACATGTCAGATGCATTTTTCACAGAATGGTGATATAGCACACTGCCTTTTAAAGGTTTTACACAGCACCTGAATGTGGATGGAGTGACAGTGCACACAATGGCTTATGTGCCCAATTACCTTCATTGACAGGCAATTTTGCCTAGAGCTGGCAGCTATTAGCAAGCCATCACCTAATGCTGGCAAGGCCGTTTCCAAATAAAGTCCCCCCCTCTGAGATCGGGTAAGTGTAGTGACCTCCTGCACACTCAATTATGGAATCATAATCCAGGACGGTGGGTAGCCCTGACTAACTCCTAATTGGTGGTCTCTTTATGTATGAGGTTGGCTTTAAGAAGGAGCGACACCGCTGTGGGGAAATCAAGGCCTCTCACCAGGCCTGTCACTCAAGCAGAATTGCTTAAGTCTGAATTAATTTCCATCCTCAAACAGACTGGGCCATTGCTCTGCATTTTCTTCTCTGCTCTTCTTCATATCCAACATGCTTATGAATTGCTAATGAAAATGTATCCCAGAGGTAGTTAATGCTTTATTTTATGTAATTAGAAATCAAGATATTTTACTTTAAACAACAGATTATGGCCGAGTTTAAACAAGAAGGCAAAACCAACAAGGGTCTGATATCAGCATTACATTCAAGAAAACGTGGATTTCGATCTGCACTGTTTGCTCGGAAAAAGCTGTGTTCTTAACTTTACATCAAGAGGTAAACTTTGATCAAACTGGTAGTCAGTGTGACAAATAAAGCAATGAGCTGCAGGTGTCATATTCTCAGTCTGGTCTGACAGATAAAGTAGATTGGATTATTGGAAATGCAGCTGCACCCATATGCTAGCTGCTGAACACTTGCCATGTCTCATCTTCTATTAGCGATTAGAATGTGATAACTAACAGCCATGACTGTAGTAACATAATTACAGTCACCAAAATGTATACCTCAGTGTTTGATGTTTGTAGATTTACGTGGAATATAATGAGGTAAAATATTGACAAATGCCAGGAGGAAAACACATTTTCACTGAACTGCCATTCACACAGGCAACTCCTACATTTATCATTATAATGGTGGTGTGCTACTGGTAGCACTGAAGCATTATGTCACATTACTCTCCCTACTGGATATAAGTGGATGCAGTTTCTTCTTGGACCATTTTAAGATCAGTTCATGCATGCGTTCTTTGATGTCAATATCTCAAAGGACAACAACATTTTGGCTGATTGAATGAAACAACATATTCCCACTAAACGCCTACATCCTAACATATAATTGGAAGCTTTTATGTTTTGAAAATTAAACCACTTACATTATAAATAGAGCAAATCACACAGGAGCGATAATGACCCAGTCATCACTGTCAAGGCTTATTGTGCTCTACTCTGTCTGGAATATGTGTGGTACTGCAGAACTGCACCACTTAAAGCACAACATGTCATGATCGGATGAAGCTTCGGTCCTAAAAGACAAGGGAAACTCCACTGTCCAAAACCTACTGAACTGACATCTGACCCCCATTATGCAAACATCTGAGGTTTAAAGTGATTATTATAAGATGAATTCCTCCTGTGCACACATCGATCAAGGCTTTACGTATGAACAATCAGCGAGGGACTGATGTTAGATCAACAGACAAAGAAGAGAAACCTCTGAAGCCTGGCATTTGAGTGTGAGACTGACAGACTATCAGCACTGCAATTCACCAGGGAGTCTCTCTAATACACCTAACCGCCCAACTAATGGAAACCGTCCGACAGGCAAACCGGGCCTGATTCCATGTATCAAGAGAGGGCGGGAGGGTTAACGCCAACAAAATGTCAGCTTAAATCAAACGTGAATGACAGCCTTCGGTCTTCCACTGACAGGGCATTTACAATAACCCTGCAAACAGAGTCAAGCTATCTCCACCCGCTCACCACTGGCCTGAGAAAAGACGTATCCATTTGCCACAGGTTTTTATTGTGTTTTATTCTCATCCTACTCTTTGCTACAGGGCATCTCTACTACAGACACTGAATAATCTGTGAAGTGGCACTTGGCAGTCTGTAACCAACTGGCCACTCAACAGCAGCCTCTTAATGCTATGGTATGGCTCAACATGGCCGTCCTTATAGAGGAAACCCACTCAAAACAAACCTCCACTTACACAAGTTCTTTCACCACGTTTTGTGCATGAAACAATACAGAAAAATCAGCAAACATTTACACCAAAAACAGCTAAATATTGGTTTATATATCTGGTTTAAAAAATTCAGGTCTTAGAAAAGAGGTGTATTAAATTGCATTCCTTATCTTTAACTCGTTCGATCTCCATTCTAATACATTAACATCCAAACTGTTCAGTCCATTTCAAGGTCACAGTAGCAACAGGGACACCTACACTGGCAAGTTTCCATCTGCTTCCTCTAGCTCCTCATGAGGGATACTCAGCAGCACCGTGGCCAACTGGGAGATATAATCCCTTGAGTGAATCCTGGCAGAGCCTCCTGACCTCCACTTCTAGACCTCCAAAGGAAGGTATCCAGGAAGCATCCTTATCCAGTCCCTCCAGAAAAACACGGGGGTCAGCATTTTTTTAAAAAGGGTACATATTCACCACCATAATAGCATATTTCCATACAAAATATGCAAAATATGCGGTGTTTGCATGATTTCATAATCCCCACATTTTTCCGCATTGTAACTTGACAGCAGTTACTGTCCTCAACAAGCTGCAGGTGCTGCCGTAAGCCCCTCCCCCCATCCCAAAGTACTCCCAGGTGGTCAGTCTCACAGTAGCCTCGCGAAGCAGTCGGAGCTGTCAGAGCAGAGAGGAGACCCACCACCACTCTACGTCCACACAACTAATGAATAGAGTGTCTGCTAATCTCGCTCTCACTTACAGAACAAGATGTGAATGTAAATGTTTTTTCACTGTCACACTAAAATAACTGACTCTGAAAGAAATCTGGAAAAAACCCTCAAAAAAACAAACCAAAACAAACCAAAAACTAAACAATGAACTTGAATTTGGGCCAGAACAGTTACCATCATTTCTCACATAGCCATTGACAGTGACTCTTCTTGGGCCATTTAGATTATTAATGTTGTGAAGCTAAAACTGTTCATACAAAAAAATGTAGAAAATGTCATAGCTATGGCAAAATAAAGTTAATGTTTTACTGTGAGTTGTTGTAGGCTCCTAAGTGGAGCATAAAGTTAGAAACTAAACCAAAGTTAAGAAGAAAAAAAACCCAAAAACAAACAAAAAATAAAACTATAAGTGAGTGTCTCTTTTGGGTCATTTTCCTGGCCCCAATCCCAGATAAAGGAGGAGGGTTAGACATAGAACTAGCAATTCCACCCCACATAACAGACTTTTGATTAAATTTGATATTCTAACATTTAAGAATACAGGGGAAAAATATGTAATGTGGATCTGTATATGCTTATGTATGCTTACTTCTTGTATGTTTCCTTATCATAGGATGTGATTAGATATTCATTTGTAGTAGCCTAGTCAGAACAGGACGTGGGAGACAAATCGAAAAATGTTTTTCCAGTTCCTGCATATTTTCACAACTTCACACATGTTTTGCTAATTAGCGCAATTTCACTGCATACAATCATATAAAAACCCCACATATTCCATTGCATATTCAAATATTTTTTCTGGAGGGACTGCTTATGAGGTTCTGCAACAACATCAACTGGCTCCTCTCAGTGTGGATGACATGTAAGTCTGTCTGAGCATTTCCTGAGTTTTGCCAAATTCTCACCAAGTCTATGAATCCACTGCCTTCCTTGCCTTCCACCTGGCAGACCTCAGACCAGCTCTAGATAAACATGGACCAATGTACTGCATAATTTCTTATTCAACTGAATAAATCCTCAAAGTTTCATGCAGTAAGGGATGAGCTTGTGTATAAAATACCATGCTGTGCTTCAATTAGACTAAACAGTCCAAGAGATATACACCATATTAAACCACAGGGTGAGTCCTTGTGTTTCTTAATGTGGTAGATCTGGGTAAACACTAGCAGCTCAGAGGTTATAAAGGAGTTCATCTTCTTGTAATTGTGAGAAATTTACATGAATAATAGCAAAATGACCTTGTAAGAAAATATCGGTGGGTACAATGATGAAAAGGTTGCATTTACTCACCAAACACTTTCCTATCCTACACTTACACACATGTAGTACATTCCTATCTCAGCAATCTCAGCCCTGACTGAACTGCTGTTTTGGCTGTTGGAAATTGCAGGTTGGTTCATGGAAACCAGTATCCCAGAGGGAAGTATGAATGCACTTGACATGAATGCAACACTGTGACATTTCCCTGTAAGGTGGACAGGTGATGATGATGCACACAGAGTCGCTTCATGCAAATGCCTTTGGATTTGTCAGCATGCCGTGTGGAACACATTGCTTTGTGTCAAATGCATATGCAATGAGGTGTGAGGATGATGGCCTATATACATGTCAAACAGCTGCCAAGCATGGATACACCATCTGAATAAAGGACAGTGCTGTACCTGCTGTTAGTGATGCTGTGTGCACACATAAAGGCCGTGTACTTAAAAGACACAAGCAATACTCCAAGCATGTATTAAAAATGAGTATATAGTTTATTAATGAAAAACAAATTATCACCCATCCACACTGATTTCACATCCAAGCACAATTTTCATTTCTCTTTGGTATAGACGCAAGCTGTTGTCTGACATTCTTTTAAAAACTAAATGGAAGCCAGTTCCTCAAATGAGAAACCAATTTCCATATTTTGGCTTCCCAAAAAATATTTTACAGACAGCTAAATCTAAAAAACTCTGACATACTGGGTCTCGCTCCATTTTCTGTACCCCAACAACAGGGAAATAGCAGAACTCACTGTAACAACTTTTTTACTCATGGAAAATAAGGCGCCATCATTACCAAGAACTATACTGTACTGCCTAGTTCCTGTGGTCCTGTACTCATTATGACTAGTCTAGGTATTTATTTTCTGTATCCTTCAAAAGCAGTGACACTAGTCTACAATAACTGCACTTAAAGTAAACTGATGTCCATATGTAGGAGGTGCAGGGTTTCCACTAGCATATATATGGTACTTTAAAATAAATTAGCTACACTGTGCTGCAATAAAGCTGTCAAGTGTGTTGGATTTATTATGTTTATATAATGATACTGCATGCATAAACTTTACAAGATGTTCTTGTCTCTTAGTGGAGACAGGCAGGAAAGACAAGAGAAGACAGGGACTCGATGTGAAAAGGATTCAAAGCTGTGTTAAAATCAAACAAATTGATTATTCTGAAAAACAAAAGAACCCAACTTCTTTTTTTCTTCACTCTATTTTGTGTGTTTTGGGTCTGTTCCAAAGATTTGTGCCTACATCTTTAAAACAACATTGAATTTAATGCACAGGTGTGATCACAGTCATCTTTTTCTTCTATTTTTAGTCAGTGTCACCGAAACAGAAGCCCAGATGTCTGTGTCAAGGCAGGGACAATAAGACAGGAGGCAGAATGACAGAAATAAGAGCCAAAAGCATGGATGAAGTCAGGTGGAAAGCAACCGCTAACCGCTGGCAGGGGACCCAGCCAAGCCTTGGCCTGGTACATCAGCACATGGATTTATAGGCTGATTTACCTCGCTACTCAATGCTGCATACGCCATTAAGTTTGGCTCCAACTTTTGCCCCCCACTTCCACCATGCTCCATCTCCATCTCATCACTAAATCAGTCTGTGTGGTATGCCCTGTCATCCATGTGACTTTTTTTTATTCATAATACTGTCTTCATCCACTCTGGATACCTTGTCTACATTTTTTGACCTTGCTTGATACAAAGATGCTGTCAGTTCACATTTTTATCATTTAAGCCTTTATTTAAGAAGCAAAGGCTTACATAGGTGATGTTAAATGCATAAATAATCTAGGAGGCACTAGTGGCATTGCCTTGCATGATGATCTCATCAATAAAATATCAGGTTTTATTTTTTTAGCACAACCTTCCAAGCAACCAAATGATGTTCCGGTCACCACTAGCCCTCCCACCTCTGGGTGCCCTTCAGTTCCCCATGGAGACAGTTATTACTGCAACGATGCCCCTCGCCACTTTTTATCGAAATGAAAATATACGAAGCGCTGATTATGGAGGCTGTTGAGAAAATCAATTCTCATTTCGACAGGAAACATTTGTCTTTGTGCTCTGGCGGCCTGTGTAGATTTGACAGCAAAGTTTAACGTTAAAGGGTAAGTGTGTAAAGGGGGAAGTGAGACACAAAGACAAAGTGCAAAGGAATGGGGGAAAGTGAGAAAGGATGTTGTACTGTATGTGGGTGTGTTTGCAGACCGGTTGTTTTTGATGTGAAGCAGGAAGAGAAGAGGTGAGAAGACGATCGAAAGTCCCCTTCTTTTTATTGATTGGACGAGGACCACAAGGGGCTGAGTACCCTCAGGCAAGGCGAAGGAAAGGAGGAAGTATTCAGAGGTAGAGTAGCTGAGTGAGTATATTAGCAGAGGATACACAGGGGAAACACGGTTTCTGAACTTTCTGACATTTAACATGATATTCCAGATCTGTAGAGGGGCTACAACAAATAGTAATGCAGTCAGAAAATATGAGCCAGAAGGTAATGAAAACACTGAGTAACAGGCTGTATCTAGTTTTATCCATGTTTTAGATGTGATCTTGAATTAAGGACCGTTATTTTATTCCACTTAAAGTAGTCTTCAATGTTTATAATCTTTACCAACTCTAGGATTTAGAGGGATTTTCAGAAGAGGGTTGAAGAGGTTTTTCTTTCTAAATAGTGTAAATCAGAAAATTTGATATTTCAAATAATCTTCCCCACAAGACCAGAAAATTGTAAATAATTGGTATAGATCTACAACCACCTGCAGATATATATTATGGTCATTCTGTTCCAAGAAGAAATTGCAATTTAAGTGGAGCATTATGAACAGAAGGAGGTTAATGCAATTTTCCCCGTGTCCCACTGAGCAACACCTGCAACACTAAAGGAAGGTTGTATAGATGAGGCCTTGCATTGGCTAATAATCTATGTTTTTGCAAAAGATGCATTTCTTTTGACAGGAGAAACAACCACACTTTATACTGGGGTCTGAAATCTTCAAAAACAATGGTGGGAGAGACAGAAGAGAAGAAATAACAAAAGAAAAAGACAAACAGAAATGACAGATACATTGGTGTCAAATGCAGCAAAAAAAATTGCTGGGTATTTTTTCTCTGCTTTTGTGTTTCTGTTCACTTTTCCCCCCAATTTAACTGTTGGTGGCTGAAGCACAACAGAAAAATATTTGACAACAGAAATCTGCTGATCCGAGATGAACCTGAGCTGGCTGTCTCTTGGCAGAAACCCTTGATACACACTGGAAGGACTTGGACAATGACACATCCAAACACATGTGTACACATACAGTTACTTGCCAAAGGCATTTTGTACCAAAAAATATCTTACTAAAGCATTGCTAATGTGCATCGCAGCAAATGAAGGATAAAACCCTGGCAAAGGGGGAATATTCTCCATTCCAAATGTTCTAGGTCACTTTTGATGCAAAGCTCAGAGACTGAATCCATTTCACACACACAACTCCATTCTCCATTTTGTTGAACTGCCTTAAAACTACCATTATCTAGTAACAATACAGCATGTAGAGGCCAGGTAGGATGGGAAATGAGGATCACAAATTCCTCCGACAAGTAAAAGACAGCAACAAAGTGTTCATTGAATCAAAGAGCAGTGTGCAGTACATTATGACAGTACTTCTGTCCTGAAAGTCCTGTACCCAGTAAAATGAAGGTGAAACAAAGACAAAACTTCCAATGAATTGAATACACATGCACTTACATTTATTACTGCCTCTTCTGTATTTGTGCGTGTCCTCATATGTGCAGTGATAGCAGAGGCTAAATTGGCTCCGTCGGCTTGGAGTAATAACTTATGTTGGAGGTGGGGGTGCAGCATGGGGGGTTCTAACCTGACAATATCACAACTGAGTGAACAGCAATATCATGGGTATAGTCCATAATAATATGTATTATTAGTTTGCTGTGCATTCTGGCAAATCCAATATTTCAATAATACAGCTTGAATATAGGTGTAGCTGCTACAATACATAAACGACTGAGGAGAGTTTTATCTCTATATGTGACTTTAAGGTTTTTTTTAGCTTGTAAAAAGAAATGTATTACTTGGCTCAAGCAGCTATGCAAGTGGTACTTAAGCTGAAAAAGAATGTTAGTCTAAGTCTTCTCAGTGTACATTTACACCTTTAAAATGGATCAGTTGGACATATTAAATTACAAGTACTTTCAAACATTCCAAGGTCTGTGAATACAATATTATTCATCAGTCCTTTAGTCATTTGTCTGACAAACATTTTTTTCATGTTTATCTTACCTTGAATTATACTATACCTTTTGATTTGATAGTAAACGAATAACATTAAATCCTTAACTTATATTGATTCCTTTTGTGCATTTTACTTGACTCTACTGTTGAAATCAAGTCAACAGAAATAAAAAAAAAACACAGAAATGTCAAGATACTTCACGAGTTGAGACTTTACATTACTCGCTCTGCTGTACTTTTTTTTTTTTTAAGATTGTTTAAACTGAGTTAGTGTTATTCTGTGGGAAATGCCAATAAAAATCTGTTAACGATTGGCATTTTGTTGAGGCAGACCATCATTGACGTGGTCTGTGTAGCATGGTACGTTAATCAGGTAGAAAAGGACAAACAGTCAAAACAGTGAAACATGGAGACACATAGAAATATCCACCTGATGCAGAAATGGCATTACAATACAATGTGGACAGTAGCTCAGCGGTGTTTCCTGTAAACTAGGACCTAACCTCTAGCCTGCATGAGTCTACGTGTTTGTGTACAGCATTTGTGGGCACCAGCATGTATCTCCTCTTGCAGCAAAAATCAGTGTTTTGGAATGCAGAGAATGTGCTTTCTCCTTGTGTAATCTGTAAGCACAGTGTGTGGTGTGTCATCTTTAGAAAACAGAAATGCCAAAACCCGACAGTGGATTCAGTGAGAACACTTGTACTGCATTACAAAAAAAAAAAAAAAAGAAAAAACTGACACGATGAAGACACTTTTGGCCGGCAGTGGGTACAGAGGTTATACTTGAGAATGTCAATACAGATGTGGTATAATACAACTGTTAAATGAGATAGGGACAACGGGCTTTCTTCCTCATCTTTTCCTAATCAGCCTAAATGTAACGACGATAAAGCTCTAATCTGAAAGAAACTTCGGACAACTCATAATCAGTGTAATATTTAACTGAAAATAATGACAGATATCCGTGTGGCCTTTTACCAAGAACATTTGCTTGAGTTGTGTTAGTCATTATGAGAGACACAGCTGCTGTAGTACCAAAACAACACCCAGCACACTGGGATTATTCTACAGGGCTTAACAAGAGGCCATTGGCTGAATTTTAACAAGGTGTGCAGAGTGAGGTGTCCTAACACATTTCCAAATAATCAATAGTTTACTAAAAAAAATAAACACTTTAACTTCACCTCAATCTTTTCATCCATTTTAATCACAATACTTGAATACTGTTGTGCATTTATTACATAGTAAACAATGCATCTCGCAGTTTCCCAAGTGGGTATGATCAATGATTAAAATAGTCTCACACACAACAGGTACACAGCATCCACTCGTCTCCACTCAAACTGCCCCCCTGCTATAATAGGCATTGCTTTTGTAGAAGAAACGTCTGTGCCAGGCACTAATTGGACACATGAAAGGACTTGTGATGCCCTTGCACCACCCCATCAGTTTTCATGATCGCACCTGCTGTGTCTGTCTGACTGATCCATGCACAAATATGTATGTGAATGAGTGGTGAGTGAAAATGTGTTGTGTGTGCGCCTCAGCCTGTTCAGCATTCTGATTTTCTATTTTCTAGCTCTTTCCCCGATTCTCCATTTTAACCAAGTGCTACTGTATGAGAGTCGAGTTCAGCGCAGAGAAATCCAGGGGAGGAATGAAGAGGAGAGCCGAGGGATGATGAAGGAAGACGCTGGAGGAATGTAGACGAGGGAACAGAAAAGTGTGTGCTTGCATGTGGGAGCGCTGAGAGGAGCTGATAGAAGACATAGGGTTCATCACCTTTCCTCTTTTCATATCACTGAGCAACTCCAGCAGGCTTAATTGAATAGATGGAGGACAGATGAAGAGCTGTATAGTGAATTGAGAGTAAGATAAACCATGTGGAGACATTTAAATGTTTCAGGTTTTGTTTTTTTTTGTTGTTTTTTTCATTTTTAAGTAATTTAAACAGAGAGCTCATTCACAGACTAGGGTCAGGTAGGTGAGATTGATCATTTAAATATGTTTTTCCAAATAAATTGACTTCTCAGATGACAATATTTTGGTCATTTTCATACAGTGACAAAGATGATGACAGAGTTATCATAACATGCTGTTAAATTACACCAAAAGTAAAATCTATCAATGCTACAATATCTGTATTTTAGGGTTTTATTAAACTGCAGTCAAAACAGACAGTTTGGGGAAATATAAAAATAAACGAGACAAAAATTCACACAAAGCAGGCTTTCAAATTGCAACCTGAGTATATCTGCTTCATGACAGCACTGTTGAAGTCATACCTAAAAAAACGATTATAGTAAGCCTTTAAAAACGCGTCAAGATGAATGAAAGTACAGGAGGCATTTGAAAGGCACAAACACGCTACAATGCACACTGTCTGGACACAAGCCAACACCTCCCAACACACACAATATCCATGCAAGCGGAACCATCCAGATCTCCAGCTGGGCTTTGGGATACGTGGCTGCAAAGTAATCTGGCTGGTAACAGCATGTGTGGGGCTACTCGTTGTCACATCTGCACTAAACCCTGCCTGACCTGGTGTGCCAAACCCATGCATGTCAAGGTCTGGACCGTTCCCCATCCTTTCCACCTTCTCTCTCCCCAGCCTCAGCAGGGGTTAACATGGGTGAACAAGCATGCTGTGCAGAAACACTGAAAACAAGGAGCAGCTTGGAACAGAGGAGAGGGTAGGTGACAAGGCAGTGAGACCACATCAGAGATGGAATCAGTCTTGGGAAACTAATGGATGAAAATCAATCAATCTATCTAATAGATTTGGGGGTTGGTATGGTCACCAGGAGCCACAATTAAATTTTCGCTGATCTTTCTGTTCACTTAAACTCCGATGTTTAAGGGGTTTATATACCTCCTGGGTATGCAAACCCAAAGTCAACATGAACAATATAAATCCCAGAGTGAGTGTCTGAAGGTCTCTACTCGACCGTTTATATTACCAAGATAAACCATCCATGATACACATAAATATAAAAAATCTATATCTGTAATATTCTCAAGATGATTTTGTAGTATACTCTAAATCCAACTGTGGTGGTGAATATTGACAGATAATTTCAGCATGAAAAAATCTATGTGAAACTAAGTGAATAAACAAATCATCAGTAAGGAAAAAAAGTGCAAAAACAAAAGTGATGGAGTAACCCCATTAAAACAAAGAGGAATTTTAGTATCGAATTATATCCTTGTCACAATTCATTTGGATCATGGCGGCAATGCTTTGCCCCCCTGAAGTTCAAGCTTGGCAGACAGGAAATCCTGTACAAGCGGCAGGAACAGAGGACACAGGTGGGCTGGACCTGGACCAGAGGAGGAGGGGACAGCAGTGTATGACCCTGGGTTTGGGTCTCCAACATGTTTTAAAATATCAGTCCAAAAATAAAAGACAACATAGATAATGACCTCATGGGTGGACTAAGTGATAAATGATAGAAGAGAAATCCTGATTAGTAAATATTTGGCATTACTGATTAATTACACTGGCTAATTAGACACTAATCTTCTTTGGAAAATGGTTTCTCTTGTTTACAAAAATAACACTAATACAATAAAATTCATGTACAAATGACTTCTTGTTGCTAATTGTCCAGATAAAAGCCTAAAAATAAATTGGAGCTGTTACTTGAGCTCAATGTGCATGTGTGGTTGACTTTGTAGTAATAAGACACCCCCAGCCACTGGAATCATTCTTAAATCTCAACTCCCAAATCACATAACAGATAACACAGCAGAGCAGAGGGAGGCACAGGGACTGGCAGGCTTTACTGGAGAGAGAATGTCTGCATATTTATTTATATCATCAGCCCTGTGGCCTAAATATTTAGCATAAAGCCTGCTTCAAAAGAAGACCTCAAAAGCAAGGCCCTACCCAGGGCTAATATTCTTCTTCGCTTCTCATTAAAATGAGAATAACCTGTAAAAAACATTGAAGAGGCCCGGAAAAATAATAAATAAATTAATAAAAAATATATATATCAGAATGAGGAAACCACCAGCTCACTCTCATATAACGGTGTTTCATGTTAGGAAGACAGCTCTATCAATTTAGTTTGCCGATGCGGATAGTTCCACCAACAGAAATATGAAAACAAGAATAAAATAATGAGGCTTCCTCTGATCTTTGTTAGGGTCAAGTTGGCAGGACTGCATTGATTCTGATGGTGAGATGCAGCAGTGAACAAACAGCCTCAATGGTCAAAAGGGTCATTAATGATGACGAAGGACGCAGACCGGTATGAGCTGATTATCTCAGTTCACCATTTCCTTGTTTTATTCCCAAAAATATACTCCCTGGTAGGTCAGGAACTTTCCCTAATTATAGGAAACAAACCACATACAGCCTGAACAGTAGGAAGGAAATTTTCTATACACTTAAAGTAGCATTTTACAAATCATGACGGCAGCTGCTACAAAATGACTTTAACACTAAGAGGAAATGTCCATTTTGGAAGTATCTCCAGTAGGATCATCTAATGCAACCTTAGTTTCCAAATTAATACAACTGATAACTTCAACACTATGTAGTTGTGAAACGTGCAGTTAAAATCCTGGTATATAGTACACACATTTGGTGTTTTATTGCACTTTTGTCAGCACTATGTCTAGATTGCTGCATTCATCTATTAAAATTATTCCTTCTTTTTTTTTCATTTGCCTCACTAGAGACACCCAAAGCTCCATCTTCCTTCTTTGCTGTAATCGCTTCCTCTCGTCCTATCGTTTCTTTCCACTTGCCTGTCTTTTCCCTCTTCTCCTGACTTTCTTCTTTCCTGTCCTCTGAAACCTCATACATATACATGTCATCTTCCCCATAGAGTGCCAAGTGCGTTAAGCACAGCTTGGAAATTAATGGCCCCTGAGCAATGCTGCAGTCCCAGCAACATCACACACACACTTCAGCTTGGGTATGAGGAGACAAGTTAGATGGGGAAGGTTGTGCATGTGTACACAAAATAGATACCTAATGCTGGAAAAATGTAAGATTAGCATATTAAATTAATGAGGAGACTCATGGCTGTGCTGCTGAAAACGGCTTTGCTTCTATAATACTACAGCAAATACAGGACATGTCACTTAAGTAGAATATATCAGAGGACATCAATGAACACAAGCGAGCATCAGAGTATTATATAGAGTCATATGGGACGACATGTCATTTTTCTATACAGGATGTTGCTGTCAATGAATTTAGTGGAAGTTAAATTCTAACACAGCTTTAAGTATTCCCATCATAAACCAAACCAGAGTGAAGAAAACTGGGACTAGACTGTGACAATGAACATCAGTATTCTGAGACAGACACTGACTGGATTTCTTCCATATTGGGTATAAGCTGTTATTTCGCATCATGGCGAATCTGATACCTGAGACTGCAGGGGTTTGTTTGTTTTTTTGTTTTTTTTTTACCTCCTACAAACAGTCTTTCAGCCAGAACAAGCACCAGGAACAGTCCTGACCTTGGTGAATCAACATCTTATTGGGTGCAACTTTGAAGTTAGATCATCTCAATATTCCAAGGCTATCATCATAGCATAAATATAAATAACCTTGTGTGGAATTAATGCTCAGTCTGACCTTAAGTGAATAAAAAGTAATGGGGTGAATGTGGACAAAAAACATAAGGAGATACAAGGATGGATTAAAAAAACATCTTAGGATGAAGCAGTGGGCATTGAGTGGTGCAGTAAGGCTGGACAAAGTCAATACAAAGCAAGAGCTGGAGATAGACATATGATAAAATAAACATTACTTTGATGAATTATGCAGGTCTAATGTGAATTGCAGAGACGTGTGAAACGTGTTTGTCGAGCCCAACAGCACGGTACATTAGTCTAAAGTGCTCCTTTTTTCCATGAGTGCATCACCTTTTTCTGTGTACTTTAAATACACTTCTCCAGCCCACATTTGATTTGTCCAACTGATTCTAAAATAACAATAAGTGATGGCAAATGGATCCTAATGAAAGGAAAGCCTTTTCTGAGTGAATCTGTGTCCATAAGTACTCTTCCTCTTTCTCTGGCTCCTTTTAATTTCCCCTGAGTCTCTCTCTGTATCTATCTGACTGGACTGAGTCCATGGTTCTTTCATTCGAACATTATACAAGCGTATACAATAGCTAAGATGACTTCATTTCCATCATCAACTTATTTCTTTGCCCACTGTCTCTTAAATTCCCTAGGCAATGTTTTAATTCTCAAAGAAGCAGGATTCAGTTCTTCTATGCTGCACAACCTTTGTTCTTCTGTCTTTGTTCTTTATCTTACCTCTACTTTTTTTCTACCCATCACTTGGCTCAAGCATTAAAGGCAATACATTCAGAGGTAGAGTATTAACCACTAAAAATAAGGATTAGACCAAACGACAGAGTACAAAACCCACATCTGCTTCACCAGCCTTTCCCCAAATATATCTGTGTGCTGTGCAGAGATAGCAGCGACACAAACACAGCGCTGACTGTCCAAACTATCCAGAGACAGATAAACTGTCTATTCTTTCTTCCAAAAAGTGGTAATTACTGTTATTAAATCACAAAACTGACACTTTAAACCTTCAAACACGCTCAGATGGAAATGTGCCTGTAAACATGTGCTCATTTTTGCAACTGTATGCACAATAATGAAAATATCACATTTTGACAGTCAAATATCAAGAGTGTGATAGCGGAGTGTCAACCATCAATGTGATAAATAAAAACCCAGCTGACTCGCCTTCACTATCAGGAGTTAACAGCATCACAAAAACACTGGCAAAAAGTGGCAATGAGATTACTGGGCCTGTTGAAAGAGACATACAGCCCATTTGGCCTGCCAAATGCAGAACATAATCAGAAAGCATTATATGGCTGCTTGTATAGATAAGAGTTGTTTAAATAAAGCGGGGACCGGCCTCAAAGACAATGGCTGAGCTATATATATATATATATATATATATATATATATAATATATATGGCAATACACAATGTTTTTTTTTCCTTCAATCTGGAGCACCTGACTTTTACTACATTCACACTGGACAAAATAACTTCACATTTGGCTTATGTCCACTGTGAAAGGGTACAAATAGCATACACACTTAGGTCAAAAGACCAGGGTATTTATGAACTCCAACTGTGAGGCTATAGGCTGTAAGTCAGCAGCCACCAAGTCTATCTGTCTCCAAGCCAAAGAGGTTGTGCTGTCTGAGTTTCTGTAAGGAGAACTGAAGTAAAAGATAACAATTGTTGCTAGTATAACGCTGTCACTTCCTCTGCGGTGTGTTTTATTATGTTGCCTGTTTCCATTGTGTTTGTGGCACTGAACATAACACCCAGAGCATCACAATGCTTAAGGAGTCAATTGCCATGGTTGTAAAAGATATCCTTTAATTTACTGTTTGATCCAAAATCTCCCAGAGGTGCACAGCTGTGTTCTTGTGACAGTCAAAGCCAGCTTTCACACTTATCAGGCATTTCAGTGACGCCACATGCCCTGTGGATGGGGGATTGCCATCATGGGAGAGACCAATGCCTTCAAATGTTTCTTTTAATTTGACATCGCTCGCTAAAGGAGTTCATACAGTATATGTTCTTAGAGACATACACACACTTGTAGTTTGCACATCTGACAGGTTTCATGCTGTGGATGTCAGCAGTATGTTGCAGAGAGATCCTCTTCCTGGTGCTAAGAGGATTGGCTGGCTAAAGACTAGTGACTTTGAAAGCTGCAGTCACCCTGATGTAGGCTTCAAATAAAAAAAAAAAAATTGAAAAAAAAATTGAAAAAAAGAAAAAAGGAGAGGGCCAAATCAGTGGCGCCAGACAATTGAGATAGAAACTGAACTGGGCTTCATAATCAGATCTAAAGTTTGCCATTGATCCCAGTGGTAGGATGTAGGCTGGGTAGCACACTATATAAAACTTTATCTGCAGGCCAGGCCTTTGCCGTGATCCATCCACAGTAAGAGGTTATCAGTTCTTTTTCTTCAGGCTAATGCTGAGCTTCAGAGTATTCCCACCTTGTTTTTATCTTTTAATATTGTGAAAAATGGCTTTGTCTGTCTAACAATAACAGAATAATCATGGCTTGCTTCACCCTCAGCTCTGACACCGTTTCCTGAGGTGGTGTAATTTGATACTGAATCCCACCAACCGTTTAATGAGACTTTCCATTTAAAGAAAATTATATTTCAGTGTGTCATTTTCAACTGCAAGACATGTCAATTATTGGCAGCTTTTCAAAACTGAATTTAAATGGACATGAGAGAAAAACAGTGCACAACAGTCGTGCTGTTTCGATAATTGGAGTCCATTCATACTGAATAGTTCCCAGGTATTAATGTAATGTAATGTAAAGTAATCTGTTTCCAAAAATAAATAAATAAATAAATAACTTTTTAAATGAAGAAAAAATATTTATGCCCCAATAAATGCTGAATAAATTACATTTGGATTTATAATGGCAAGCAGTTGTAAGCATAATTTTGATCATTTGATGAAACACTGGTATATTTACAAAACAGCTTGTTTTCTTCCCCCTTTTCTTTTTTTTTCTTATTTATCTAGGAAGATTATCTTTAAACAATTATGTTTCATAAGATTTAGGCTACTGTATTGGAAAACACTATGTTAAGTATATGTGTGTGCTCTGTTGTAGACATGCATTCCCAGCCATGAAGGTCCTGCTCTTCCTGCTCTCTGTAACCTCAAACTGCTACTGATTCTCTCATCAGTTCTGGCCAAACTCCCTCCATGTGTTCCTACAGATGGGTGCTTAGTGCAGCCAAGCATTGCAGGCATAAAAGAGACAGGTACAGATCCACTCCCACAGGAGCATTGAACCATCGCTTCATGCTATGCACTGCTGAACTAACATCTTTTTTTGTACAAAGTGACTCCAGGCACATGCATACACAAGGACACACATTTGTGTTTGAGTGTGATTCATAGCTCATGGCAAGCATTTTCTATTTCTTACATTGTGTTTTTCACGCTGCATGTTATGAGCATTGAAGAATTTAAATTGTAGTAATTTGGTTAGAATGTGTAGGAAAATCACACCACCACAAGTTTGGGCTGAATCCCAATTCACTCTTGGCCCCTCCCCCTTACCCCTATTCCTCCGTTTTATGTGTACATGTGAAAGGGTAGTGTTGTTCTGATTGTTGATTAGACAGAGGGGAAGGGCTAAGGTAGAGGGCTGTATAACCCTCTAAACTGAGATTTTCCAGGACCACACTACAAACGAAGGGGTAGGAGAAATTTCCCATAATTCTGTTTGAATCATTGGCAAGATGGAGGTAAGCACATCAAAAAAGTGCAGCAAGTGTGGTGAAAAAAACCCCCACACAAATGTACGTATTTTCTTCACAAACAACTTAATCGTTTAATCGACTGTTTAATGCCGTTTCAATGTGTTATAGATCGCATTTCTGCGGTTTGTAGTTGATAGCTGCAAAAAGATGACCAAAGCCCATGGAACACAGATGGTTACAGCTGCTGACAGTATGGGGAATACTTTCACAAACAAAGTCTACACATCTGTTCATAGTGGCATCGATGACTGCTCTTGATTTAACAGGTCGTGAACGGTTGAACCATTTCATAGGAGAATGTTTCAACCTCTACCTTTTACAGCTCCGTTTCAAGGGGTAGTGCCAAGTGCAACGGCCCAGGGGGAGGGCTAAGGGGGGGAGGGCTAAGGGGTGAAATGGGATTGGGCCTTGGATTAGAATTGTAAGAATTGTTTTAAACTACATTGGTGGACTTCAGTTTAACTTATGATGGGGTGAGGAAAAAAATGACAAGACTAAAATGAAACAAATACAATACACAATATGAAGCAAATGCAAAATATGCTAAACCTATGAATAGCCACAGTTAATTTCACTTCAATCCAAAGGCCCATTTCTGTCCAATTCTATCCAAGTATGCAAGCTTGAACATCCATATTTAAAATTCACAACAGACAAGAAACAAGAATCCAAGTACTGTGCATTAAGCCCAGATGTCTCTCTGCCGAAGAGCATTAAGCATCTGACGTAGCTTTCTGCACCAGAGCTCCTTGTGTTTTCCCCATCTCCCCATCAACCTTCCTGTTCCATATGGTTATATCCATCAGCTACCTAGCCATCGATCAGCCTTGGTGTTACTTTCTTCTCTGTCTTCTTGCTAGGTCGAGCTCATAAAACATCCAAGGCATTATTGTGCATTAGACAATAAAGATGTGCTGCAGGGAAAATCCATTAGCTTCTATGAAGAAGGGTGGCATGAATAGAAACGTCTAAGGTCCTGACTGAGATGATCCATCTTGCTCTCTTGGGTCGACATGCAACAGCTTTTGTGCTTTAGGTGAGTGAACATGTGTTACAACAAATTTGCATGACTATGTGAGAGTCGATAATGCCACTGTATGCCTGGGTTTCATTATTAGAAGAAAGTCATTATGAACCCTTTTCTTTTTCTTCTTTTCTTCTTTCAGGTTGTTTAGTTTCTTTCATTGCCCATGCTGTGTGGTGTTTAGTCTTCAACATCACCAACAGTGATGCTTTTACATAAATCAACACTTTGGTCTTGGTGTAATATTTTGTCATTGACTCAGTGGGTTGTTGTGGAAGTGGGTTTCACTGATATTCAGGATCCCCTGAGGACCTTCTCTGATGAAATTAGATATGAGCAATCATGACATTAGCTGTGGAAAGTCAGAGTCTCCAGGAAGAGATCTGAGTATTTTGTAAATCCTCAGACTTTTGGGATGATAATTTCTATAGTAGATTTTGACAAAAACATTCCACTATTCTGAACATTATCTATTTTTTTTTTGAGTCATGATCTTTCTCCCCCTAACACTTTGAGGAATTCATTACCATTACATTGACCATGGGGCTATTAGCACTACTTTCTTACAGACAGGGCCTGAAGTTAAGTTTTTTGGCCACCGGCCACTGTGGCAGGTGGATTTTGAAATCTACCTGCCACAGTGACTTTTCACCAGCCAAAATTTTTTGTACCTAAAATAATGGTGAACGACTTACAAAATGCATAAGCATGGTTCTTGAACTAATTCTGAATTAAACAACTTATTCTAATTAATTACTAGGTCTACATAATGACTTGCCTGGTGGTAGGTATTTAGAATAGAAAAACAGTTTCTTTTAAATGAGAAAAAATTTGATA
>JAPTYQ010029046.1:0-11456 GCA_029814465.1 Ostorhinchus cyanosoma
TCTCACTGAAAAGTTCCTCTGTAGGTGATTCTGTCTGATTTTAAGTGTGATGAAATATTTGGACTGAAATGAGAAAAAAACATTTGGTCAGGTTTGGATTTTTTCCAGGGCAGTACTTGGAGGTACTTGAGTATTTCCAGTATTTTTTCATCTAAATTCTTCTACACTTCTTCTGTTCTTTATTCCACTTCATCAAATGATTTTCTGCATCTGAAGACAACTTTAAAACCAAATTTCTACATAAGCAAAGGTTGGAATGAAGTCCTTTTACCTGAAATGCAGTGTTTCTACCATGTGTATTAGTACTTTTACTCTGGTGTCTTTATTCTTCTCTGCGGTGATGGATGAGGGTGTAGGCGGGGTCTGCTTTATGTCAATCAAATGACTTCATGTACCTATTTATGTTGAAGTATTTAAGTGAAGTTAAAGTTTTTGCGTCTGAAACAGAAACTCTGCAGCTGCACACTAAATGTTTACCAGCTCCAGAAGTTGAAGCCTGACCTTTGACCTCTGTGTCGGTTATATAACAGGTGCTTGAGGTTGACACAGCTGGAGAAGCAGGAGTCCAGGGGTCAAAGGTCGACTCCTCACCAGGCCAGAGCGCCGCTTTAGCTGCAGAACCATCTTATTATTTTCCTGCTGATGTCGGAGGTGTTTGGACGCAGCAGGACGGTGAACCGAGTGTCCGGCTGATTCATCCTTCAGCCTCAGCTTCATCTGCTCATCCCTGACACGTGACCTTCACATCATATCAGACACATGAGACGAGGACACACAACACAAAGGGCCACCTCTACATGAAGTCATGAAGAGTTTATGTCTCTATTATATCTGTGTGTTGGTGTCACAGATTTCACAGACTCATATTCAAAATAACTTCACAGCAGAGACGGTGGAAAGGTGAGACTCTGACTCCACAAGTGGATGAAAAGAATATGTACAGCAGCAGCGGCAGAGTGCAAAAACAGCTCAACTAAAGCCGTCTGAGGCTTTTTTACGCCAGTAAATCAACAAATACACAGATTAGAATAAAACATCAGTTCTGTAATGCTTTAATCTATGAAACTGAAGTGTTGAATTAACAAGAAACAGCATCACAAATTTCCAAGAAAAATATACTATATGTTCTCTGCGGTTGTAAAATTCCATTTGCAAATGAAACTGAAATATTCTCTGATTTTAAACTTGTACATTTACATTTATATTTGTTCATTAAAACTGTAAATGTAGGGAGAAAACTAACAATGTGTGAAATTAGACTACAATTTACAAGAAAACATGAATTTCTTTTTTAATTTGCATAAGAAAAAAAAGACCAAAATCTGAAATGTCAACTTGTAAATTGGTGTAAAAAAAATTATGTGAGGTTTGTGAGACAAAGACATAGAAATCTTTAGATTTATAGTTTTAAACATAGTATGTTGCACATGGAAAACGTGAATAGATAAAAGAAAAATGGATCTACTGAATTCACAACAAAAATAGTCACAAATTTTATAGAAAATCTCAAACACTGAGATAAAAGTTACAAACTCAAGAAATAAATTCTTCAGATATTATTATAACGCATGAAAAATATCTGTAAAATTAAAGTGTTAAGCTTACAAGAAAAAAATAACAAATTTACACAGAAATACTGTTGAGGCTGTAAAGTTTCATTTGAATCAAACTCAGAAAATGGCCAAATTTAAATATGTATATATTCTGTCATGAATTAAAAAAAAAAAAAATCTGTCTTCAGATATGAAAATCATGATTAAAGAAAAAATAAATACATAAGTTAGAATGTCTGAAATGAAATTATTTAATTTAGAAAAAACTGAATTACAAATGTCCTCAAAAACATGCAAATATTCTCTGAAATGACGACATCATACATGTACAAAACAAACTCAGTCTCTGCGGTGCATTTACCAGATCTCAGAGGTAGTTCAGAGTAAGAAATCTGCATAAAGATGGAAATATTTTGAGTTTTGGCCAAAAACACAAGCATTAAATAAAACCTGCTTCCATTGGTCAAACAGTTCAGATGTGGTTTTCTCTCATGGCTGATGTTAATGTGATTCGGTTAAAACTCCCACTAATTGTTTGAAGCCTGTGACTCAGTATTTAGAAACCAAACGCTGGCTCCCAGGGCCTGTTTTACTGAATAGGTGAGGAAAGGTGAAGCGTTTCTTAGTGCTGGTCTCTCAGAGTTAAGAGTATCCAGGAAACCGTCCACACCAGTGCACAACACTAACAGAAAAAACCTCAGTAGCAAAGATTTGCTCTTTTATTTCTCTGCCAGAAACAACATTAAACAAGCATTTGGCAGAAAACAGACAAAAAAACAGTTGTAGTGAATGATCACAGAGGGATGAAGAGAGACAAAGACAGGAAGAAGGCCTTAGTGGAGGATCAGGGGGCGAAGTGAACCTGGAGATAAACCTCCATCAGCAGCTTAGGCTCTAATAAATGTTTGGTGTGGAGTAAATTGCCTGCTGGCCGCTGCTGTTTGACCAGAGTCTGCTCTGTCACTGAGCTTTACAGCCTCTGAACTCACATCTGAAAAAACCCATCTGGGCCTCAACACATACTCCGAGGCCTGGAGAACAAATACACATTTATTTATCCGCTGTGTGTGGGCAGCGCTACAGTCAAACATGTTAATTCCACAAGTTCAACTTCATGTTCAGGCCACGATTTCCACAACCTCAGCTTCTCATTCCCAGAGGTGGAAAAGAACAAAAGTACAAATACTTCATTACACTTCATTTTCATTTAGCAACAAAGGTCTAACAACGGAACTTTAAGGAAATATTAATGTTCCTTATGTTTGTTTTTTTTTTTGTATCTCAAATCAAACAGGACATTTGACGAGCTGTGGCCATGATGTGTCCCAATACTTTTGTCCGTACGGTTGATAAAGTCAGATGTGAAGAAAGTAGATGGTTAGTTATGATAGAAAATTATGATTTACAATCAGAACATGTCAAATATTTTAGAGATTTAGAAGTAGAATATTTAAAACCATAGACGTGAATAAAAAAACTAAACAAAAACAAACAAAATCAAATCTCGGAGGCATTTTGGAAACAAAGACAACAAGTGGTGCCAGTCACAACAAGCCCCGCCCCTCGCAGGTATTGTAGCTGATTTTGGCATCGATCCAGCTGATGTCATTGTGTCTATGCATGTGCTGATGTCAGCATATCAACTGCTTCTATATATGAGCCAAGTTTGAAGGAAATTGAAACAAAATTGATGTTTTTATAGAGGTGAAATTTGCCCATTATAAGGAAATGGGAAAAGAAAAAAGATTTTAAAAATTCACAAAAATTTGACCTTTGACCTACTATGGTGCTTGTAACTGGGCTGAAGTAAACATCTGTGGAGTATTTGAACATAAAATTTTTGATTATGTCGAATTAAAAACCCACAAATGCAGCGGGTCCTCCACACCTACGAACACTGGCTGAATAACAAAAATCTGAACACCATTAAAGAAAAAAAGCAGTTTTATGAGGTTTATGGTATCATGATGTCAGACTTAACATGAAAAGGACTTCTAAGACTCAAACTGATGATGATAAAAGTGTAAAAAGACCAAAATGACATGAAGAACAAATATGTAAAATATGTAACAGGATGAAAATAATGCAAAAAAAGACATAAAAAACATAAAATATGATATAAAAAGTGGAGACAGCAACAAGACAAAGAAGCACACCTGAGTTCTTCCATCGAAAAACAGAATCAAGTTAAAATAATGTAAATAGTCAAAACTTTTGTGTTTGACTGGAAGAAAAAGACCAAATCTAGACCCATTTGGCTGTGATTTTGTGCTGTTTTGGTCCTTTTTTGCTTTATATTTATCGCTTTATTGTTGTGCAATCTGAACATTATTCATGAAGATGAAAATATCCGCAGTAAAGAAAGTGCATGTGCTTCTGCTTTTGCCAGTCTTCCATTTATCTGCTCTTCTCCTGGAGGAAACCGTGCATGGACTTGTGCCACCTCTGGACACAAACCCAGTTAATTCCAAAAGTTAAACATCATGTTCGGGCCAGGATTTCTCCATCCTGTTGCTGTCCTCGTCCTCTCATCCCTTTGGGCTTTAATATGACTTCCATTTGTACACTCTGCCTGACACAGTGTACTCCAGACACTCACATTACTCACATTAAAAATATCTGCAGCTTCAGAACTGCTGGTCAGACAACCAATAAGACCACTGAAGTCAATACAAAGCTGGCTTTCTGTACGGAGTGAAAGGAATATTTGGGTCCTCCTCTGAGGCTGGATGTGTGTTTATCAATAAGTCACCTGGAGGAGGATTTGGCAGCTGCAAAAACCTGCAGATTTTTGGCTCCATGTGGTGTAAAAAAAAGGCCGGTGTGAGTGTAAAGGAATGATTCGGTTCACACTGGTGGCACAAAAACACTGAGCGGCAGGAACATTCAGCAGCCCTTTCAGAGGAGGTTTATTTTTGACGGTGTACAAGCACATTTGGAGGTTGTGAGGCCTCCTGCTTCTGCTTTCCAGTCCAACCAAGATGTGGCTTTATTCTTCAGCAGAGATATGTTGTCCAAAAAGTTACTAAAAAACATCCACAATGTGCTCATATTATCAACAGATCACATAAAGAGGACACTGCACCGATCGTCTGAATCCGAATGGTGCTTTCATCGTATTCTAGAAGATCCTGCTGCTTTCCCACCACGTGCACACATGGTAGTTCGTTAATGTGGTTGTAAAATAAAGTAGAGTTTTGTCACTTTGGGCTTCCGTAGTGGGTCAGTGTGGAAGGCTGAAGCAGACTGGGCTAATGACGACTCAGCAGTTTCCACAGAGTTTAGGAAATCTATGCCTGTAAATATAAATGTACATGTTTTACACAGAGTTTATTGAGTTTAAATGTAGGCTGGTGAAATGTGAGGACAACACACCAAGTTACAAAAAGGTGGTTTTATTCTTTTCATTGCGCTCAGTGATAGATAGAATAAGAACAGTGTTAATTATTAGGATTCAGTGATAAGATTTTAAAATGAAATCTGTGGCGAACTCGATTAGTAAAATTTGAACGCTAACTGCTCACAGGCTTACAAAACTCAGAAATCTCCCTTCTGTTTTCGTACAAAACTGCAGGACTTTTAGAGGCAAAAATAACAAAAGTGCATAGAAAATAGAGTGCATGACAAAGTGCCTAGAAAACTGTGTGAGCTCCAACTTACAAAGGTCTGTTGAATGGATGCTTGGTTGTGCAGGAGTAAAATACACAAGTGACTGAAATACACACAGCTGTCTGTTCTCATGTCTTCCAATGTCTTAAAATGACTTGACAATCTGTTGTTGTACCCAGTGAAATTACTGAAAAGTTACATTTGGTGATATTGAGAAACTGAAGAAAGCTTAACCTGCTTTCCTTCAGAGCTGTCCGACCATCTGCTGAACTAAACCCTTACATTCAGGCAGAGCAGGAGAACTGCAGCGATTATGTTTCAGCTGCAAAAAGTTCTTTAACCCCAACACGAACTTTCCCTCAGTTGGACTCTTGTTGTAATGGGATAAATAAGGGTTTTAGAATCTTTATTGACTCTTAGAAAGTGGGGAACCTGACACTCATCCCATAAAACAGGGATCAGCCATGTGGAGCTCCAGGGCCTCGTGCAGCTCTTCATCTCCTTTGGTTTGTCCAGAGATGGAAATTACAAATAGTCTCATTAGTTTAAGCAAGTTTCTGTTTGAACTCCGATGTCAAGATCACTGTTTAAAAGCCAAATACAGATGAAATAGGTCGAGAACTCCAGACGGTTTAACCGTATTAGAGTGTTCTATTCTTCAAGTCCTGCTGAAGTTCTTTACAGGTTTTTTCGGACTCCAAAGCTTCTTGGAAGTTACGTAAGAGCGTCCACAGAAGCCAGATGAACCTCAGTGCAGATCTAAACAAATCTGAATCACAAAACAGGTGGAGCTGAAGCTAAAGGTCAATATGGAGGGAATAAATTAAAGGACCAATTCAACACCTTCAGTGTGAAATTTCAGTTTGGTCGATTCAAAACTGTGGAGTCAAATATGAAATGACTACACATTGTTTTGTCTTTTCAACGTGATGTCATGAATTGCGTACCGATAACATGACACTTTTTATTGGTGTGTTATCTGTACGCATTATAAGCTTTCCACATGTATGTTCATGCTATGCAAAATACCACCTGATTAGCAGTTAGGGTTAGTAGTTAGTGTGGTTAGCGTGGTTAGCGTGATTAGCAGTTAGCATGAATAGCGGTTAGGGTTAGCAGTTACAGATATTGTAAATCAGAGATCTTGGCGTACATTGACGCACCATCAAATGGCATTGAATAACACACAAAAGGATGAAAATGTGTACATATAGCACGACGAATACCATAAGAGCGGTCATTTTGTCAACCAGAATGTCACCATATATTACCTAGTACTAGCATTTAAGGGGCTAAAGCCTGATATTTGTCTTTTTGGCCAAAAGTGGCTGTTTAGACAGTAAAGGACGGTCACTTAAGGCTTGAAAGCTTTTCCATCCAACAGGAAGTGTTGTGAGAAGCTGTCCGACAAATGTAATGCATTAAAAAGGGCAATATTTACCAATGAGATGTAGTGGGTAGAAGTACGATGCTTCAGAATACTCATGTGAAGTATGCATACATTAAATCAGAACTGGAAGATAGAACTATGTTTCCACAGAGGCGCAAAGCTCATACATTCAGGTCAAAAACCAACATATGCCATGTTACTGTTAGTGACTGTGTTTCCTCCCCACGAGATGCAGAGCGCCTCATAAAACTATATGAGGTGTGGGATTAAACCTCGGTGTGTGTGAATCCTTATGCAAGCTGGCAGAAAACACATTAACACAACACTGTAACTTCAACCGAAGGGAGTAAGAGAAAGGCTCTGTAGTAACTGATGAAACGAAAAGAAACTCCCAAACTGTCCAAACTAAAAGAATGTGCACTTATTTTAAAGAAAAAAAAAAAAAGGTGCCGCAAATGAAAATAAAACATACCGCATCCCCCGAGAAAACACAACTCTAGCAGAATCCATAATAACATATTACAGTTGCAGACCATATTTAGGTGACCAGGTGTAACTTTATCGGTCCCATAAGGCTCTGAGAGGAAACAGTTGGAGGAAACCATCTAACTGGCTGCTTCAGAAGAAATATTTAGGATTTTAATCTTCAGATTGGATCAGTCACTTCCTGCCAATGCTCAATTTGGACAAACTCAGAGCTCCAGTCTTTATTTGGACTCATAAAAAAAAAAATACCAGGTTTTTTTTTAGCTTCGCCAGAACAAGGAACAATGCTCCGTCCAGTAATTTGATCCAAAGTAACATAGACGGAGCGGCCAAAAGCGTGTGGACAACCAAATACTACGCCCATATGTGATTATTGAACATGTGATTCCAAAACTGTGTCTGCTATCAGCATCCACTGATCTGGATTCAGTCTCTATCAGACTCAGACCTGGATGAAGAGACATGAAACTTGCAGATCAATCCGTGTTTTTAACTGATGCAGCTCTGACTAACAGATGTCACTGTGTCTGTTTATTACCAATAAAATGATGTTTGAGTCGTGCTTTACCTTCATCTTCAAACTCCTTTTCTCTGTGAAAATGAGTTTGTCGTCACGTTTCTCTCTAAACTTTGGGGATTTTTTTTAGTTTTTCTTGGCTTGTTTAGAGTCGCCCAGTTTGATAGAAATGCTCTCAGTTCATCCTGTGGAGAACTTCTTGGCTGCAAAATAAGATTACAAGCTCTAAAAACTGGAGATTATGCAGTAAAATCTTGTTGATTTCAGTAAATGTGTCCATTATCCCTGAAACTGATTAAATTTGTGTCCTTTCACAATGTGATATTTTTAATTGGTGTGTTATCTGTATGCATTATAAGCTTTTGTGTGTATGGTCATGCCATGTAAAATAACACACCATTAGCGGTTAGCGGCTAACACAAATAGCAGTTAGATTTAGGGTAATGGGATAGGATTATGTAAACTGGAGATCTTTGTGTACATTGATACACCATCAAATAGAGTTGAATAACACGTGAAAGGATAAAATGTGTACATATAGCACGATGAATGCAATAAGAACCGGTGTGACATACAACGTGCTTTCTGAAATAAGTCACCTTTTTCAACTGTTGGGTTATAGGTTTGTCCCAGTGGAGTTGAAAAGGATGTGATTAAAAGAAAGTGTTTTTTTTTTTAAAGACTTTTAATGCAATCTGATGTTTGACTTTTATCTTAACAGACATGCAACTGTGACTGAAAGATGATGAATGAATGAATAAGTGAATGATGATGTTTTCAGTGTAGTTTGTAGACAAGATGTAGCACAAATATGACCCATGAGTGTGTTAAATATGTACTTTTCAACACTGATAATAAAAATGGACTAAAACCCAACAGTGTGACATGTATCTACCTGAAAAATGAAATTGAAAAACACCATAAACTGTATATAACCGGTGGATGGCGCAGTCATAGTGTCACCCATTGGTTTTGTCTGTCGAATTGAAGCCAGTACTTTGTGATTTGGCTGTTGTTATGTGAGATTCTTGGAACTGGAAGTGACCATATTTGGACAAAAGTGGCAGAGTGACAGGAACCAGAGGGGTCAGAGGTGAGCTAATGCTAACCGCTAGCTCATTGAATCTGTCAGACAATAAACTTCATCAAATGTCGCATTACAGTCTTGTTGGTAAGAACTGAAAATATGTTTTTAATACGTTAGCAAATGGTTAACTTTATTATGGATAAAGATGGAGGGGGTTTAAAAAACAGAGTTATGTAGCTAAAGTTTTTGTAAATTCAAAGCAAAAAAAGCCCAAAACAAAACAGGAATTTTCTTTTCTTGTCTTTTTAATCTTGTGCATTTTCCTGTGTTTTCTTATTAAACCTGTAGGTAAGAGCATGAGTAATAAATACGTATAATTATTTCTATTTTGCAAAGTCAACTGGGCTGAATGTTCCGCACAATCCTTGATGTTTGTATAAAAGCACACGTTGCTGATGCAGAAGACGAAACATCAAAAACAAGTTCTAAAAGAAGTGTATGGTTCTGTATCTGCAAACACAGCGAGGCCGGCCTAAGTTTTAGTCTTCTTATAGATGAGTGTTATCTTTTCCCACTTGATTGATTTAATACTGGGACTGAGATTGGAGCCATGAACTGGTAACTGAGTGAAAGATGTATCAGATGTTTTGCAGTTTGATGAGATGCTTGAGATTTCTTTGCCAATAAATCACATTTGAATTGAAAATCAAATAAGAGACGGCGAGCAGATATAATCGTCTCCCTGTTTTTATTAGCGGAAGGATTTGCCATCGGGCCGCACCATTGGTTTAACCTCCTAATCAGGTATCGCCTCACTCAACCCGCTGCTTTTGCTGCAATTAAGGCTGAGAGGCAGCGAGAGAGAGGGAGAAATAATGAGAGATGGCGGAGAAGATGCAGGAAAATGAAAGAGGCTGACAGAGACAGATAGAAGGGAAGATTCTCACATATATATGAAAGAGCAAACAGGAGATAAGAGGCGAGGAGAGGAGAGGACGCCTCGAGGATGAGATTATTGTTTATATTTTCCGTGCATTTCTTTGTCTCAGCATGTTTTTCTGTTTATACTCAGGCTGTTTTCATACTCGCCATCCTAATATATCCTCCGTCTTTTATTGAATCTCTCTGTATTACGTTCTGCAGATTTTATTTGTGCTGGAATCCACACGTGTATTTACTTGACTTTTCACCAAACACGTTTCCATTTGTCACAGTTGTTAATTGGAAGTTGCACTTTATGCACACGTCTCATTTCCTGCTGTTTATCTCACAGACTTATTTGCTGAGTGATAACAGCTGCACAGACATTTTCAACACAACAAATGTCAATTTAGAGTTCAACACAAACATCGATAATTTCCTAAGTTTGTGAAACAAGAACAAGTATTCAACTCCCCCTCAGATTAAAACGATGCATATTTCTTCAGAAAACCCCCCACAGATAATGGTGTTTTTATTTATTGTATGGGCAGAACCAGGTGTTTTCCCTCCCTCTGGCTGCACAGACAATAGCTGTATTGTTTTTAAAGAAACACCTAAAAGTTTGGGGTGCAATTTCAGAAACCGTTTCCCTTTGATAGACTTTTAGACAAAAAATTCCAGTAGATTTCCTTCTTTTACCACAAAACCATCCATTATATGTTCTATCATGTCTGCTGGTTGTGATAACACTGTTCACTTATGATATTTATGGTTTATGATACTTTTATTTGCATATACTTTTTGATTTTGTAAGAGGCTTAATCCATAAAGATCCAAACATCCATCTATGACCAAAACCATCTACTGAACTGTTTAATAGCGGTTGATCCATTAATCCTATCAATACATGTAAATAATTGGTGTAAAATGCAGTTTGTCGTCTTTTCATGGTCATCAGATATGACCCATTTGGAGGTTCAGAGGTTCCACCGTTACCGTAGAAACACCATCATCTTCTACAACATTGATTCATTAGTAAAACCCATGAACTGTTTTGACAAATGACAGTGGATGGAGACAACGTTTTTAGGTCCAGGTAATGATATATTTAGCTGGAAATATGATTTTTTTCTTCATTATTTTCTGTTCTGATTCAATAGTGTTTGAATTTAACTGGATTGTTTTCGATTTTATGAACTTCTATATGGTCAGGATACAAGAAAATCAATGAAAAATGCAACAGAGAGGATAATATTATAATAAATAGTTCTAAATCACATAGGAAAGGTTAGATAAACAGAAGAATTTATTTGGAAGTCACCATTAGAACAGTTCTGTGTCTTTACGTATTTAAGGTGGAGACAGACTGGAAGGAGCTACAATTATTTACCAAAAAAAGTAAAAAGAGTGCCGAACTTTCTGTGTTTTATTGAAGTTTTTGGTTCAGTAGTTTAGTATCTTTATGGCTTTTGAGCTGAACCTGTTGGCCCAGGTCCAGATGCTTCTGAACCGGACCGGCAGGAGTAGGAACAGTCAGAGGTCAGAGGTCATCAAAAAACCCAACAGAGATGTGAAGAAGCTGAAAGGAAGGAAGTTCAACATCCCCAGATCTTCTTCTGCTATTTGGTAAAGCAACTGGAGCCTTATTCTCATTCTATTCACCTTTTTCTATTAATAACTTGGCAATTAGTGAAAACAACCAGCATTTATCACCTCCAGCACGTTTAATGTTCCTTTGTTAATGTGTGTAATCGGTCTTGCAGGATTTGTTACCAAATTATAAAGATTCACCAACAAAGAGGACAAAGCCCTGATGATCACATGGTTAAAACCATTAACTACAGTCGCAGAAAAAAAATATTAGCCCATTAAAAATCAGCAAAAACAATGGTTATGCAATCCAGTCCTAACTCCTGTGTGGATCATGTGACTAAAACAGACAGAAAAGAAAAC
>JAPTYQ010029066.1:0-11455 GCA_029814465.1 Ostorhinchus cyanosoma
ATAGATAGATAGATAGATAGATAGATAGATAGATAGATAGATAGATAGATAGATAGATAGATAGATAGATATTAAGTGAACTCACATGAAACCTGCCTGTGTCTGCTCGAGCCTGGGCCAGAGTGCACGGACAGTCAATGAGCTCATCCAGAAAGTTGGGAAGCTTCTCCTCCAAGTCGTCCCACTGCAGACACTTGTTCTTGGCCCACGCCCTGGAGTCATCTCTGAAAGCCTGTTCCAGATGCCAAGCTAAGACATGACCTCCACTCCACAGTGCCTGAACATCCCTGTATACAAACAATTCCAACTAACTGTTTACTTCAATGGGATATAGCTCCTAAAATATTCATATGAAAGACATCCCAACAAATTCAGCATCCAAACTTCTATTGCACTTTCCTTCACTCTTCAGTAACCTTTGAAATACCATGTTTTGCTTTATTATCAGGGAAGCAGGAGCTGTCGGAAGTTTGATGCTGAAATCGCAGTACTTTTCCTACACTTATGAGTTTCATTACAAAGCCTTTGAAGATATAAATTTACTATGTTACAATATTGCTAAGTTTATTTGTTGATCCACGGCTCAGACTAAATTGATAATTCTGACCTTGTTTCATGATTCCAAACAGATCTTTAGTGGAACTATTAACACATACTGTACAGACAACTGACAGGATTTGTGTGGCTGTTTTCTAAGCTGACAGAGCTAAAATGTAACCTACTGGCTAACACAGTAAGATGCCTGAAGTTGGTGGTTTTAGAATACTGATACTGTACATAACCCCTTTGACCCTGACTATATGTGAATGAATTTGCTGTACCTTGCTCCATCAGATATAGAGCTAGCAGTGATGCGGATATTCCCCAGCTCCCAGTCAGTGTGCTCCTTCGATGGCTCAGGAACAAAACTAAAGGAACCGGTGTTGGGCAGATTCTTGCCAAGAGAATACAGATAGTTTATCTTTGCCTCAAACGATGCAGATCCATTTGTCCTCGCTTCTGTGCCCCTGCTGAACTCTTTGTACCCCCACAGCTCTACGTTGACCATCTCTGCTCCAATCAGTGAGTTGTTCCAAGTCATCTTGAGCTGTTCCGCAGTGTTCTGCATACCATAGTACTGCCACTGTGTTGTATTCACCAGGGTGACTTGAAAAGCAGGGTCTGCTTTACTGGGATGGACTGATGAAGAGAAAAACAGAAAAGCTTCAGTGGGTTATATATGTTATCAGTTTTGGTGTAATCAGAGTTAGATGATTGAAAGTAAAATATATTAGACAAATGAATGTAAATTTTTTACAAATGTTTTTGGCATTTTAACTTTTTAAAGTTGCCACAGTTAATACTTTTTCATGTAAAATGAGATAACTTGCTGAAAAAACTAATCTTTAATTAACCCGTACAGACAGTAAAACAAACCACATCAATTGACATCTCAGATAATTTCAAATTAGGATGACAAAAATGATCATTTCCTTTTTGACCACCTTACCTGACAAGTACTCTCCAGATCTGTCAAAATTTATTCCATCTATTGACACACCAAACTGTATCCAACCTGTCTCGTACAATAATGGAGTGATACAGTACGCTTGGCCCTCAGCATCAGTAATCCCATTTCTTTCAATCTCACCTTTGAACCTGAAACAAAATCAACAGAACAAATATCCATCTTTGGGTGGCCTCACAACACTTATGACATGTCTTAGACCTTTTAATGTATTCAGGAAACAAGGTATAAAACACAGATAATAAGATACTTTGTCTCAGCTTTAAAAAAATACGGCAATATCCTAACATGTCATGAAGCAGTAAAATATCAAAATTAGAGGTGAAATGTACTATAAATATTATATCAATATAGTAGTACTATAGTCTACAATTATTACTGGTTGACCCTTTGTTCAATGTGTTTTTTTTTGGATGGCACCGAGGTAATCTGTTACTGTGTTAAGTGAGTAAACAGCTGTCATTTGAACAACACTTTCTTGAAAATAGATCTAAGTTTAAATGCTGTTGTGAAAACACTCACATGAGGAGAGAGTATACCAGACTTAGATAATGATATGTTTCAAAGGTCATTGTGTGTGCTAACAGACACAAACCTGCACAACACACTTTCATTATGATGAAGGAGCAAACTGTGGATCCTGAGAGCTGTTCCACCCAGCATGGAGCTGGAGTAAGGGGTCACCTGAACACAGGATTGGTTGTAATCTGCACAGCAGTTCTGCAAAGACACACAGGTTGCATGGCAGGAGCATTGCTCCAGTATGTCTGTGCATTTAGACATGCAGGATTGACCTGGTAAATAACGCAAAAACAAACAAGTCACTTATCAATGAACAGCACATAAGCAGTATTTTCATTGTCCAGTCTACAAAGCATCAAAAAGCAGTGACGCAGTCCAAAGATATGATTGTTTTATTTGTTGTGATATTAACCCAAAAAGGAGCAGCTGTTTATGTAAGTGTATATTTGAGGTACTTATACTTCATTTAAAATGTTTTTCTAAATTATATTTCTACTCCACAGCATCTTAGTGGAAAATTTGCACTTTGTACTCCACTAGAATACCTTTCACACTGCAATCTTTCTAGTGAAAAGCAGATATCTCCAAAATATGTTCAGTTTGAACATCTGTGATAAGCTAAAGGATGAAGTACTTTTTTATGAGTTGGGTGTGACATCCTCCTCCTTAAGTTAAATAAACCACCTGGATTCACTGGAAAAAAACATTATCAAAATGCAGAAACCTGGCCTGTTTTTTAAGTTCATGGAAAGTTGGACTTTTTTTTTTAGAGATATGTGGTTTTCACAGTAAAAGTAACATCTCATTAAACGAATATTCTTAAAGAAAATGTGATGAATTGCTGCAGATTAAACTGCACAACAAAGTGGTAAAAAAGGAAACATGTACAGTCATAATAATGCAGCAAAAAGCCTTTATAGGACAATAACACACAGACAGGGATGATTATAATATAAACTTAAATGGTGAAACAATGAAATGATAAGAATACACTATATTCCTACTACATTAGCTTATAACACAGTGACAATACAACATGGGAGTTATAACACATGACTTACCTGTTGTTTTAGACAAGAAAATAAGGAAACATCCCCAAAAAAGAACGGTCTGTCTGTAGTTTACTGTCATGTTTATCTTGAGGTACTGAATACATAAACAATGTGTGAACTCCCATACTTGTCTGACACTCAAACTGCACTGGTTGGACTTTGTGCTGAGTCCAAGGTCATGCAAATAAACTTAATGGCTTTCCGCGTGCAGTTATGAAGTTATAATTTAACACTGCTAAAAAGTAGGAATTTTAAAGAAGGCTGACAGGCTTCGATTTTTTTTTCTGTCCATCCATTCTGAACAGCTGATATAACATACTTGACAAACCCTTAAATAAGTACTTTCAATTCAGACTAAAAGTTAACACTAATTAAACAAATGCTAGGTTTGTGTTAAGTTTTTATTTACGTTATATTCTCTCGCGAGATGTTGTGACGTCGACGCATGCGCTTAGAGAGGCAGCTCTCTACAGCTGTTAGTAAGGTTTGAATGAAAAGGAAGGAAGGAATAGGAGAAATATTAACCACTTCAACTGTTATTTGTCATCTTTCATATGTTCCATTTCATGGCTGTTATTAATTTCTGCGACGACAGTTAAGATGAAGGGATGAGAACAAGGAAATGTTTTTTTTCTCCTTGTGAAGTAGCAAGTTTCCAAGCTCGCTGGTGTTAGCTTCAGGCTAAGCAGCATCATCAGCTGCTAATATTAAAAGCTAGTAGGTCTGACAGTAGCACTCAGAGAAAATGTATGTTCTCTACACCATACTCGCTTCTTTAGTTACGTTTTTCATTTTGAAATGGATGAAGAAGAGGAGGTATTGTACCGACCTTAAAAGACTTGATGGAAAAACCGTTCTTATTACAGGTACATAGCCATCTTATTGAATGCAGCAGATGTTCAATCACCTCGTTTTGCTGAGATTTACTGAACACACATAGTTTTCACCTTCGATTACTGAATAAATTGTGCAATTAAATGATATATTACTCCTGTTAGTATCATTAATGAGCCGTGTATTGTATTTAATTACAGGAGGTAATTCTGGCATCGGAAAAGAAACCGCTATATCCCTGGCAATGAGAGGTGCCCGTGTTATTATCGCCTGCAGAGACATGGATAAAGCTGAGAAGGCAGTGAGGGATATCAAGTTCAAGAGTCACAGTCTGAATGTCCTTCACATGGAACTGGACCTAGCCAACCTGCGATCTGTCAGGGAATTCTGCAAGAACTTCCTCCAGAGTGAAAAGAGACTTGACATCTTGGTCAATAACGCAGGTGAGTGTGTCACACAGTAAACACTATGTCAATAAAGGATGGAGGATTCATGTACATTTTAACCCACCTGTTTAGTTTCTGAGTTTCTTCTGTGACTAACCAAATGTGCGTATGATCTTGTGGAGTAAAGCCAAAGCATCTCAGGTTCTAACCTCTGTCTGTTCCCTGTGTGATTGTCCCTCAGGTATGCCCAGTGTCCTAGACTGGACAGATGACGGCTTCAGTATGTGTTTTGGCGTTAACCACTTGGGTCACTTCCTCCTAACTAATTTACTCCTGCCTCGCCTCAAGGAAAGTGCCCCAAGTCGTGTGGTCACACTCACATGTTCCAGCTACAAATACCAGAAACTGGACTTCCAGGACCTGAACTACAACTTGCTTCCCTTCTTCACTTACTGTCGCAGCAAACTGGCTAACATCTACTTCACTCATGAGCTTGAACGTATAACAGAAGGGAAAGGAGTGAGTACCTTTGCCGTGCACCCTGGTAAGGAATCATTTTGGTTCGAATACAGTAGAAAAGTCATTAAGATGATATTATATGGGCCATATATTTATATAGAACCTATAAATATCTGGTGTGGTTAACTTCTTATTATACATTTCTGTCATTAAGTTGTAGAATGAATCAGTTTGTGCTCATGTTTCATTAAATTATTCCAATATTGAATGTAGAATCTCCTCCAATATGTTTTTTTTCCCCAGGTTATGTCCAAAGTGGCTGGACATGCCATTACTCGTTCCTGTTCAGGATGTTAATGCAGGTGATCATGTGGATGTTTTTTGTGTCAAGTGAGATGGGAGCTCAGACTGTCATCTACTGCGCTGTGTCTGATGATGCTGCCAAACACAGCGGGGGTTACTTTGTAGACTGCAGACCTGCCATTTTACGTCCTTTTGCAAGAGATGCTGGTGTGGCAAAGAAACTGTGGGAGGCCAGTGAGAGACTGGTGAAACTGGCCTAAAATGATGGGAAATATAATGCTTGGTTTTTTTATTTATTTCTGTATTGTGCTTGTGTAATTTAAAAGGAAATACTTTTTGTCACAACCCCAACTCCCTTTTGTGAATGGATTGTTTTTTACGGACAAATAAAGGTTTATTTGAAGGTGGTTTGCACTTTGAGAATACACTGAAGTACAACTTTGATATTTCAACTCTTTCATCAGTAACATGAATTTACAAGGTGCACACTGTTGTTATTTCTGTAGTGAAGCATATCATCTCCAATGCATATGATACATTATCTAAAAGGAGGGGAACAAAATCAGTAACCATTTAAGGTACTCTTATCTACTTACCTACTCTTAGATATCTTGCTACTGTAAAACAACACCATCTGCTGGTGAAGAATAAGGTCCTGGGAAGTATGTACCCACAAGGATGCAACATGAAACTTCCACATTGATGAACAGACATGACCTTATGTTTGATTGGTAGATCTCTATTAAGACACACATCATTAAGATTTTAACACATTATTCCGGGAGACAGATTTTAAATAGGTGTCTTGCTATTGAATGATAGTTCGCAGATCAGATGAGAAATCGAGTCAAAACATCAGTATCAAGGGAGAACGGTGAGGTGGAAACCATGTATTTTCTGCCCAAAAACACTACTCGTATTAATACATTTGCTAAATGACGAGAATATAAACCTGAACTGTGCAGAGGTGATTAAACTGGGAGCATTAGTGGGGCAACTTACCTGTTTCTTTACATATCAGTACATGCATTATTGACCAGACTATACACTGCTCTAACTTTGGAATTATAACAAACCGAAGTCTTTATAATTTTTTTTTCTGCCTAAGGTAAAATAACATTTAATATGTATGCATCATTAGACCAATTAATCCAAAATTAGCAAGATTTTTATAGATTAGTATTAAAAGCTGCCACAAGTTAAGAAAACTTAACTTGAAAAAGGAAAGTGACATCAGAATGAAAAACTCCAAACAAGTTTTTGGTTTATCATAATTCAGTAACTAATTGTATATAATTACATGCATTGACCAGTAGATAGTGACATTAATATGGATAAGAATATCAAGGAAATGACTTGAAATACATGAGAAGGATACAATTTGAGTATTCTAAAGATTGATTGTTTAATTATATATAAGTATGAAGTATGTATAAACTGTCACTTGTCACTATGTTGTTAAAACCTTTTTTTTAAATATTCAGTTACTAAAAGTCAAAGGTCATCTGTAGTAAACTATATGACTGTCAACAGAGACAAATCAAATTTTCTATTTCTCTCATTTTATTGATAATACCTTAACACATTTTCTTGAAGTTAGAGAAACACGTGTAGCACGTAAGAGAACAGAGCAATAATCAGAAGAATCAGAGAACTAGGGGATTAATATTATTATACAAGAGAAACCCAAACTGACAAAAAGAGACAAAGGGGAACTACAAAAGAGCCAACTGTGGAGAAATTATTGAATTAGGTTGGAAACAGAGGGACTTGAGGGGGGAAAAGAGCAAAAGAGACTCTACAAAGAGAAGCCAACTCAGTGTTGTCAGTGCAACGTATTCACTGGTTAGAGAAAGGCAGGAGTTCAGAGTTTATCTCAGCAATGCTTCATCTGACTAAACAGCTGAGAAGAAGGCAGCAGAGCTCACAAGAAATGTATTTATAGTAGTTCATACAGTATGCAGTACCTGCTCAGTAATTTTTCAGCTATAACTTCAGTTTCGATAGTTCAGAGAATACGGAGCTATAAGCAGTATTGGTTCATTTTAGGTCATTAAGAATGTCATTGTGGCTGCAAACAGTTAAGAAGCAGATATAAGATGAAAAAAGGAGAAATGTTCCTCAAATCACTGAAGAAATGAACTGTGAAGAAACCTCCTGATGTCAAAGTGATATCAGGATGATCTGTGGTCACTTCTGTGCAGCCCTGATCAACAATTAAACAGGACTATAATGGAAGCTGGGTCCTGTTCTACAGTGAAAACCTGCTAGATTGTCAGTTTGATTTGATGCTAAAGTGCAGCTACATTAAAGCATCAATTTGCCATCCTTCAGTCTTATTTGTGCTTTACGTTACATGACTGCGCCCCCTGCTGGAGCTCATTAGCTCTTTGAACTGCCCACAATCTTTCCCTTGTTGTCACTCCAAGTGAGACCTGCAGGTTACATGTAGTAGCAGTCAATCTTTTGTGCTGATGATCAACAAGTGTCCTCATTTTGTCTCTAAACTATGTATAAAAGGCAGCCCCTTGTGCACTGACAACATAGAGCCCCATAGAAAAGCATGCGAAATAATCATCACATCATCATTATCATCATTATTATCACCATCAACATCCTCATATTCATCCTTAGTGCCACAGTCATTAATATAGTCATCCTAATCATCTCCATTATATCATCTTGAGACAAAAATAGTTATATGCACTTAAAAAGCTGAGAAAATAGATAGAGAAAGGTCGAGTATACCAGCATTCAGTAGAAAATGAGAAACCAAATAAAAAGAAAAACACCAAAACGAGTGCCCTGTTGACTGTCATGCAAAAAAAAAAAATGCCAGCTACGCTGCTAATTAGTTGCAGTTGTGTAATACTGTGTACTCCCTCATTTTTAATATGTGAATCTTATTATACTGAGTTCCAAGGCTAGTAAACACACTAAGAACAGAAGAACAACACATTTGTACTGTACATGCTGCTATTTCTTCTTTTTTTTTTTTGGAGGGGGATGGGGATCATGTCGAGTTAGCACAATCACACATGAACGCCTTCAGGTAACACTGGACCTCTCCGTCTTAGAACTGGGTCAAATATGCATGAACGGTGTTACTGGATGAGACACAAGTATAATACCACCTTGATTTGATAAGCTTCATCACTTTAAAAAAGGTAACAAAGACTGTTTAGAGGGACAGTTCAGACAAAATTCAATCCTGCATTATATAGTTTTAATGGGATGTCCCATTCAGGTAGACAAAATAAGGGACAAAACGAATAATGTCAAGAAATGTTCTGACGTCAAAGTTGAAGAGTTGAAAAAAAGCACAAAAAGCATAAGCAATTCACACCATGTTGGTCGTGACAAGGAAAACATATGCAGGATGCTAAATGTGTGTACCGTCCCTTTACAAACAGCCGTTGTTTTACACGGAGCAGTGTCCTTCTGAACAACAGACAGTACTTGCACTAGTGCATGAGCTGTACAATAGGAAAAAAAAAGAGCACACATACAAATGTCCACTAAAATAAATAAATAAATATTCAAAAATAAATAGAAACCTGAGGACTATTCACCAAACTGACCCAGTCTGTTCTCCCTCATGAGACAAACATGAAGTCAGCCAACGGTGAATAAGCAAAGTACGGAGGAGCTGATCGCAAGTCGAACCCCCACAAAAATCAGTTTTCAGTGCTGCGGAGTCCGTATGATCAGTCCCGTCACCCCTGGCACAAGCACTTTGTATCATTAAAAGCCAATAACACTTGACTGTAACACAAATAAAAGAGCATGATCATAAAAACATGAACAACATTATACATGAAAAAAAAGGAGAAAAAAAAGCACACGGATCAAGTCATAAGAAAAAAAAAAAGTCCAGGGCTGAAGGCAGGAGACTGATATGCCCTCCGAAAATAAAACCTGCCCACTTTCACAAAACCTCCCAAATGTCCCCCAGGCCTGTAAAGAACACACACAGACAGCAGCATATGCACTGTACATGCTTACACACACACACAAATATTGCACTCTGTAGCAAAGACTTGCCCTGAAAATGAGGAACCAGACCACAGAATAGCTATGTAACATGAATCAGCTCTAAATACAGCAGATGAATTCATGTATTCACACCCTTGACACTTCATCACTGAGCCTAGCTATTATTAGGTATTTAAATGCAAGTGCTTCATGTAACAAAAGAAACAGTAGCACCAGCTTTCTGAATGATGGCTTTGGAAGTGAGAAAAGTCACACACATGCCAGCATCCTCTCTCCTTGTGACTTCTTTTGTTCATTGTTTTGAATGGAAAAAAAAAAGAGAGGACCTGGTGCTGTGCTCCAGACAGCACTGCCATTTTACAGTTAAAAATATCTCAACTTTTAAGAGAAAAAACACTGAGCTTCACGAGAGTATTTAACTGTCACCTAGCAACTGCTGGCGAACCCCCCTGAGCATGAACGTTTTTAGCAACATTAGCCAGAAAACGCAAGCTCCTGATGGAGACGGGGGGGCGATGCTGAGACACTGCTCGCTAAGAACAAGATGAAGAAGAGGTCAGAGGGCAGTGAGGTTAAAGACGAGTGACTGCAGAAGAGAGTCTTCACCAACAGCACTCATGTTTTTTCATGTTTGGTTTTTATGCTATCTTTGCTCAATGTTGGCAGAATGTAGTTCACCTTATTTCACCTTAGTTTGTTGCTTTTGCTAGGACTCATTTTCAGAATAGGATTTTTTTCCCATAATTAATCAATAAAAAACAGAGAATGAAGGGACAGAACCAGAAAAAGGAGTATATATATATATTTTTTTACCTTCGTGTGCATTTTAAACAATGCTGCCTTATGTTTTTAGCTTTGATACTTGAAGGTGCACAGGGCATTATACATGAAGATAAATTCACTGCATGTTTTTAGTGCGTATGAAATGCAAAAGGAAGACGCGGACCTCAGCTATCCTTCTGTCTGTTCCAAACAACAGGTTCCTCCATCTGTAAAGAGTCTCTATATTTGGACTAGCACATAAAGTGTGTCTGCATTACAAACATTTATACACACACACTCATGAGACGCCCCCCTTCCAAAAAAAAAAAAAAAAAAGACAAGACAAAAAGAAATTAAAAAAGCAAAATAAAACTACAAACGAAAATCAAACAAAAGAGAAAAACAAAGCAAACAGTTTGACCTTGAGTTTGGGCGCAGTATTAGAGCCAACATACATGAAGCAAATTACAAAAACTGCCAATATCATTTTCCACTTAATAGCCACAATAAAAAACAGCCACTGTTTATATGGGGGAAAAAAACATGCTTCCTTAAAAAGATAGAGAAAAACAAAAACAAAAAAATCCTTCAACTCTATAAACCACTGGCATCAAGAATTTTGAATTATACAAATTACATATACAATTGCAAATGTGTAATTATAATAATCATCATAATTATATAGTAATGATAATAATAGATTTTCTTAAAACTTTACATACTGTATTTCCAGTGCAGTGTTTATGTCACACAAGTGTGGATTCACAGGAGAACAAGAGGGTCGATGTCACAAAAAAAAAAACTAAACAAAACAAAAAAAATCATAGGAACGGGGAAGAGACTACAGAAAGAAGGAATCACACCGAGGGCTAAAAAAAGCCCCATCCCCACCAATCACCCAGTGTACCAGAGGGAAGAAGAAGAAGAGGAAGTCGAGCGGTGAAGGATGCTGCTAGACATTTGGTTGTCGGTCGACAGGCGCTGCTGTGTGACAGATGACAGACGGGGGGTGGTAAGTAAAAACAAGAGACGCATGCTGAGGGAGGGGCAGAAGCCAGGTGCCCAGTAAAGGAGGGTTTGTTGCTGATGGGCAAAAAGCCCCGCCCCCAAACTGACACTGCACTTGTTCGTTCATCCCTTCCTCCTCCCCCTCTTCCTCTCTCTCTCTCTTTCTCTCTCTCTCTCCGGCAGAGCACTCCTTACAGACAAAGCTATGGCATTCGACCCTGAGAAGGAGACAAGATGGTGTCAAATTCTGAATAATAATCACTATTAAAATGTGTGACTGAGAAGTACGGCCAAAAAATGATACCTGAACAATAAACTGAAATTATATGGTTAAACCAGTGTTTTTCAACCTTGGGGTCGGGACCCCACGTGGGGTCGCCTAGAATTCAAATGGGGTCACCTGAAATTTTGAGTAATTGATAAAAATAAAAACTTATTCCTAAAAATATATGGTGAGTTGAGAGAGACAATCATAATACATAAAAGACATGACAAACTGTGATTGAAACTGAAGCACTGTGGTTGTGTTTATCTGTCAAATGTTCACTGTGGTTGGTTTCAGATGCTGCAGCTCTTTCATAATTCATAGTTTGAGTTATTGATTGTTCAGTATTAATTGTCTCCTT
>JAPTYQ010029141.1:0-11451 GCA_029814465.1 Ostorhinchus cyanosoma
ATGGGCTTTGCTGCAGACCAGAGATGGTGATCGCCCAGTAGGGGGGTCATAGAGGAATTTTTCCCCTGCATGTCACGTCAGGGGTTTTCGCCTCTATCTGCAAGCAAGGGCCAGTGAGAAGAAAAGCTCTGAGATGATCCCAAAAGATATTAACCAGGTGTTAGTTAATTAATGAATTAATCAGTCCAGAGTCTAAAGAGACCCTGGAAGGGGGGAATGTGGTGGCACTGTGGTGGATTGGGCCTTTGCTATGGCCATGTATTATGTTTCTTATTCTGGTTGCAGGAAAACAGATAAAAGGGACCTTATTTGATCAGATTTCCTGCTGAGTATCATCTTTCCCATTTCCCCATCCCATTATCTTTAGCTCTTTAAAAAGGATGATGTGGAGAGAGGGGGACAGGAGTTCTTGGGGAGTTCTTGGGGGAGTTCTGGGAGAAGTTCTTGGGGCAGTTTTCGGGATTGTTTGTCTGCTCATGTCTGTCTGATGTCTGTATGATCCTAACAGCTGTTGGGGGCCGAGACGGGGGATGCACTTGACCCCAGTGTTGATTATACTTGGTGTTGAATAAACCTATCTGTGTTTAAGTTCTATTCCTCCCCGTAGGATTCTTTAAAGCCACCACAGGCACCTTCCAGCACCTCTCCCAGGGACCCAAGAAGGCAGGGTACTCTGCACTGCTGTTTGGCCTGTAGGCGGAAACAACAGTGAGGCACCTGTCCCCAACCTGAAGGCGCAGGGACGCGACCCTCTCATTCACCGGGGTGAACTCCAACACATGGCGACTTAGCTGAGGGGCTATGAGCAAGCCCACACCAGCCCGCCGCCTCTCACCGCGGGATAGCCAGAAAAGTGGAGAGTCCAGCCCTTCTCGACAGTCATGTCCAAAAATTCAAACTTGTTACCCGTGACCCTCTTCAGCAACTCCAGGCTCTCAAGTCCCGGGACAAACAGTACCTCTTGCATAAAGTACGATTTTCCACCACCTAGCCCACTTGTTGAGACAACCACGACGTAGGTTCCAATCATGGACCTGCTCCTGTCATAGTATATGAAGTTGTGTTCTTCAGAATACTTTGTGATCACAGGAATCACCTTGTTACCGTTGGTGTTTGTCAGCTCTTCACTCACTACAAAGAAGGTTGTGTGGTTACTGTGTGCCAACAGCATGTGTTTGACACCAACCTTGTCTATATTTGGAAAAGACACAAAGTCATTCTCGCCTTCGATGTCCACCATGTCCATCAGGGTAAAGAGCAGTGAGTTTGAAGGCTTTTGCCGTAGAGTTTCAGCGTTCCTAATCACCATGTTACAAATTGTCTTGAAGACGGTTTTTGGCTTGTGTCCTTTTTGCCTTTCGGATAGTGCCTCTTGATTGAATATCATCAGGTTGGCCACCTCATCAAACAGTCCTTGTGTCCTTTCACAGCTGAAAACATCTTTGTAATCGGAATTCGAATACCACGGAGGACGTTCTGTCACTATGAATTTCTGCGCTATATTTTCCATATCACTGTATAATTGATTAAAGCCACTCAAATTTCACTTGAACTCTAATAGTGTCAAATCACCTAGGCTGTGCACAACACTAAGTGCACACCAGCCTCCTGAAGTCTCACAGCTGCTGACTGCTGCTGAGGCTGCACACAAACAGACCTTTATAAGGACCTTGTCACATGCCAGAGGTGAACCTTTCCACAGGTCTTTAGCCAACAAGGATGCCTTCCAACCAAAGCTGGGGTTCCAATCCACCCCTGGTGTCTCATTCACTCATTTGAGTGAATTCACTCAAATGAGTGAATGAGAAAAAAACAGGCTGGATTATCCAGCCATTTTCAATCTACCCCAAGGTTGGTTTTGTTCTTTTTTTTCCCTCTCAAGCGAACCAAGGTTGTTTCATCTACTCAGAACCACAGCAGACTATGGTTTATCCAACCAGATCATTTTCAGTATACCCCAAGATTTTCCTCTCAAAGCCACCCGTGGGGGTCTCATCCACTCAGACCTGGTGTTTATCCACTCCAGGTTGCTTTAGCCAAACAAAGCTTCAGCTTTTAAGCTCCTACACAACTATGAGCCTTTCTGAAGGCTTATGTGTCATAGTTGCTAATCCTCCAAGTAGGATTTCTAGAAAGAAAAATGTGGAATAAAATTTACTGACATGATTGTCTAAACCAAGATCAAATCCACCATTGTCAATAGCCCCACACACTGAATGCTTTGCAAGCAGATCATGTCTATAAATGTGGTGTGTGTTGAAATAAATGTTGTTTGGTTAAAAAGAAACTGTTTGAAATCTTTGTTTCTCTAACCCTAACCCGGACCCCTCAGAATCTTCCACAATTCCCTTACATCTCACAGCTGTCAGGCCGGGACTCAAACAGGACTCAGGAGCAGAGAATACTTTTAAATACGACTTTATTGATTTGCACAGCCAGAGACCTATAAACAGGGTGACAAATCAAGAGGCTATGAAATTATCTGTTCTAGCTGGAATAAAGTCTAATGAACAAAAGAATCCTAACAAAATAAAAATCACTCCAATGGGAGGAAATGAAACTATCAGTGGACTGGAAAAAGGCTATGAAAATCTAAACCAAAATAAAAAAAACTTTCCCAAGAAAGTAAATCAAAAGGCTATAAAAAGTATGTTAATAAAAGATGCTCCACAACAGTGGGAAAAAATGACAAAACAAAAAGCGCTCTAGAAAAACAGAGGTAAATTACAAACTATAAGTGAAGTGAAGTAAGAGAATCTTACTATGAGCACAAAATCATTCAGAAGAGGAAAAACAACTAGGCAATAAACATAAACGTGGAAATCTTTCAAAGGCTATGGTCAAGGAAGCAGGCACGGGTGAATTGGTTGCAAACGAAGATACACTGGCACAAGACAAGGGAGACGCAGACTATTTAAACACATGAGGGTAATGGGGAAGAGGTGGAGACAATCGGTAAAGGGCAGGGTTCAGGAGACACATGAGGAAGGGCAAGTGATTATGGTGTGACAGAACCCACCCTTCTAGGACCGGCTTCCAGACGGTCCAGGCTGTTCAGGGTGAGCATGTTCAAAGTCCTCGATGAGGCTATGGTCCAGGATATAACGCGAAGGTATCCACTGTCGTTCCTCAGGACCGTACCCCTCCCAGTCCACCAGATACTGCCGGCCCCAGCTCCTATTGTGGACCGCCAACAACCATTTGACCTTGTAGACAGGACCCCCGTCAACCACATTAGGAGGAGGAGGGGGTGGGGGGGCAGGGACCAAAGGACTCTTCTTGGCTGGTTTCACTTGACTGACGTGGAATGTGGGATGAACATGGAAGGAGCGAGACAAACGAAGAAGAACAGCAGCAGGACCAACAACCTTGGATATGGGAAAGGGGCCGACGAAACGAGGTGCCAACTTCTCGGAAGGAATACGTAGATGAAGGTCCTTGGCAGAGAGCCATACCCTCTTACCCCCTTTGGCAGATGGTAGTTTAGGCAAGGCTATGAACCTGGCCAAATTTGAAAACCTGTCAACCACACTGAGCACTGTGGTGTTACCTTGAGAGACCGGGAGCCTGTGAGTCCATCGATATTTCTGCCCATGGTCTGGAGGGAATAGGCAGGGGTTGCAAAAGCCCCATGCGTGACCCGGAGGATGTTTTATTCTGAGCTCAGACCGAACATGCCTTGACTTATTCCCGGACCTCCGATTCCATTGAGCGCCACCAGAATCTCCAGGAGATGACGAACATAGTCCGTCGGACTCCCGAGTGACAGGAAAGCGGCGATGAGTGAGCCCAGCAGATCACCTGTGGGTGTAAATGGACAGGGACAAACAACCGATTCTCTGGACACCCACAAGATGGCGGAACCTCACCATTCACTTGCTTAACCTCATTTTCTGTGCCACTTCACCGCTCCAACCACACAGTTCAGTGGAAGGATGGGTTCTGGATCAGTGGCAACAGGCTCAGGGTCGAAGAGTCTGGACAGGGCGTCAGGTTTGATGTTCTGGGACCCTGGCCTGTAAGAGAGAGAAAAAGAGAAACGGTTAAAAAACAGCGCCCACCCGGCCTGGCGAGCATTGAGTCTCTTGGCTTTGCGTATATACTCAAGATTCTTAGGATCAGTCCAGACGATGAACGGGTGCTCAGCCCCTTCCAGCCAGTGCCACCACTCTTCTAGAGCCACTTTAACGGCCAACAACTCAGGATTACCGACGTCGTATTTGCGTTCAGCCTTTGATAGCTGCTGTGACAGGAACACACATGGATGCATCTGACCATCCTGTTCAGAACGCTGGGAGAGAATAGCCCCAACCCCGTTGCTGGAAGCATCTACCTCTACCACGAACTGTCGTTGGGGATCCGGCATCGTGAGTATGGGTGCTGTGGTGAAGCGGTTCTTGAGGTCTTTGAAGGCAGTCTCTGCCTCCACCGTCCATGAGAATGGCACCTTAGATGAGGTGTGAGCATGCAGAGGAGCTGCTATGGAACTGAAATTTCTGATGAAGCGTCTGTAGAAGTTAGCGAATCCCAAGAACTGTTGAACCTTTTTATGACTGTCGGACGTGGGCCATCCAACAACAGCACTGATTTTGGCTGGGTCCATCTGAACCTTTCCTGGTGCTACAATGAACCCTAGAAAGGAGATTGTGACCGATACGGCAGAAGACCCAAGAGCTGACGCAGACAAAGTTCACAGTACAAATAATCCTTTTATTCTCAAGTCGAAACAGGGAATAAATAACTACTGAGAACACCGTCTCACTGTGGGTGGAAAGCCGATGAGGGGCAGGCAGGCACGGAGTCGGGGACAGGCGGATGGTCCGGAACCGGAGAAGCCAGGGAAAGCCAAGGAACAGAGGCAGGACACGAGGTCGAGACGGAAGGCGGTTCGGTTACCAGGGGAGCAGACTTGGAGACGTGGTCGGATGCGGACAGATCAGGCAGGGAGTCAGGCAATAGGCAGGCAGAGCAGGTCAGGGTTGATCAGGTTCGGCAATGGAGAATCAGGCAGGAACAACGCTGGAAAGTCTATGCAAAAGCTGAGAACAATCTGGCAATGGACAGAGAGCAGAGAGATGAATATATACACCCATCCTGATGAACCACAGCCGTGGACAACAGGTGAGTGTGATAACCTAATGAGGAGGAGTGGCAAAGTTAAAGGGCCCAGGAGAGGAAAATAGCAACAGAACAGAGAGATGTGACAGAGATAGTGGATACATGGAATTCACTCTTTTCTGCTTTGACATACAGCTGGTTCTGTAAAAGATGTTGTAGCACCACTGTCACATGTTGTTTATGGGTTTCTAAGTCAGGTGAGTATATCAAAATGTCATCTAGGTAAACATACACAAACTGGTCAAGAAAATCCCTGAGTACGTACTTAATCATAGCTTGAAAAACAGCAGGAGCATTAGTGAGCCCGAACGGCATGACAAGGTATTCGTAGTGTCCTCTGGGGGTGTTAAACCCCGTTTTCCATTCGTCCCCCTCCCAAATACGAACGAGATGATAAGCGTTTCGGAGGTCTAGTTTAGCAAAGATTTTGGCCTGTTGGAGCTGGTCAAAAAGAGATGTCATCAATGGTAACGGGTAATGGCCCAGACACATGAGGAAGGGCAAGTGCTCATGGTATGACAACAACACCCCGTTTTTATACAAAGCAAACACAACAACCCTTTTTCCACATACACTGCTCAAAAAAATTAGAACACTTTTTAATCCGAGTATAATTCTGGGATATTGATCTGATCAGTTAAGTAGCAGAGGGGGTTGTTCAGCTGCTTTGTTGTTAATGAAATCAACAACAGGTGCATCAGAGGGGCAACAAAACAGGAATGGTTTTCCAGGTTGAGGCCACTGATACTTTTTTTCCCTCCTCATCTCTTTTGGCTGATTTTTTACTGACTTACTTTCTACTGTTGTAGTTTTTCATTTGGATTGGATCAACATCTCTGTTGATAGCATGGTGCGGTACCTGGGTGCTGCAGATTTTGCACAAGTAGTCCAACTCCTCAAATACATGCTGTTGCAAGAAGGTTTGCTGTGTCTCCCAGCACAGTCCCAAGAGCACGGTGGAGATTTGGACCAAACAATCAGAAACAGGCTCCTTGAGGGTGGCCTGAGGGCCCCACGTCCTGTAGCGGGCCCGGTGCTCACTGCCCAGCACTGTAGAGCTTGATTGGCATTTGCCATAGACAAGTGGTGGGCTGCTGTCCAATGAAAACAACTTCTAAGTTTGCCCCATTCTCTTGATCTTTTTTCTCACTAAAGCGTCCTTGTGGTGAGGATGTGATTTTACTGTTTCACTCATCACTCATGTCATGCTGCCATTGTTAGTTTCTTACCAGACCCTGAAAGTAGATGAAATGCTGTTAGAATGTTCGTTTGTTGGAAGCTCCAAGAATTACTCCGGATTCTTTTCACTGTCATTTTTGTATATTTATTGAATTGACTTGATCTGATCACAAACAAAGCATAACTCAGCTGAGAAACCACATGGGCCACAAACAAAGCATCAGTCTGCTGAGGGCCATCCACCCCCATGGAGGACAGTGGAATGGTCCCGATCTTCTCAAAACACATCAGTTTCATGGTCCTTGTAAGTTAATCCTCAATCTATGGGCTGATACCCCTCTTGTGGGCAAGGGCAATGGGCTGGTGACTGGTTGGCCCAGTCCCAAAGTTCCCCCTTGGCCCCTAGTACTCGTTTTGGACTCCACATGTTTTTGAAGTGCACTTCAGACGGAGTCACAAGGGGTAGGGAAGTTCTACAGACACAATGGGACACTGACATCAATAAGTGAGGTTGCGTATATACGGAAGTTGACAGTAAATATAGTGGTACATGAATCCACATGACGATTCAGTCTTTGGTGGCCGACGTAAAAATTCAGACAAAACAACACGCAACAAGCGAGTTTATCAACAATTCCCTGAACAGAAAACACGGAAGTACACGCGACCCACTTTCACTTTCAGGTAAAGTCAGTACTATCCTAGAATGGAAATGCTCCAGAAATACGGAGCCGAGCCGAGTCAGTACCAGTGGAAAAGCGGTATTACATTTGTGTGATTCCTTTCCCGATCCTCTTGACATGTTTACCATATGTTAAACATGTTTATGCTGGAAAAGTTTGTTCGTAAAGCACTGTGGGTGGGGCAAAGCAGCAGATTCTTCCCCTCCGTTTGAAGCAAACGCAGCGAGTCTGCATCCAAGCTGACTCGTTTTCAAGGGACAGAATGTCCACTCCCCCTCGATGCTAAGGAGAAATTGGACACACTACCCCTCCAAAACTTCACTCGAAACGTAAGGGTAGGGAAGAAATGTAGGGGAAGGGGGAACTTTGGGACGGGGCCTAAGTCGAACAGATGTTTTTCCCTATACTGACTGTGTTTTTCCATCTTATCTGTTGTGATTTACAATCCTTGGAGGGCCTATATAAATCTGCCACTTTGTTGTGTTAACCAAGGGGTGACCCATACCCATACTGGCCTGAAGAAACCCCTCACCCATCAGTTAAAACAAAGGAATTCAGTCAAACACAGAAGTCTAGCGAAACAAAGGAATTTTAACAATTACCCTACTAGTTACTAAAAAGATTAAACTAAAGACCTTAACTGTGTATTAAAATAATATTTCAGTGAAATGTGATTTTTGGTCCTTGAGAAATAGAAATAAGGTCTTCTTTTTAACACTGTGTTTTAGTCTCTCAGAGTAAAGGATTTGTAGCCAGAACCAGGGTGAAATGTACACACAAAAAAATTAATGACTGAAAACACATACTGTTTGTTTTTATTTTGATTTAAATTAACATTTTAAAATAGTGGTGCATGTGCTTTGGTGTATCCTAGTGGTGATAATGTGGTTATAGTGGATCTGAAAACTGACTTGCACACTGCGCCCCGCCAAAAAATTATTTCACCAGCTGCCACTGAACACTGACTCAGTGTGTAAAGTCTGACCCTCTGTTCATACATGTTTGTATTATTGTATCATCAACTTTCCTTCAAACCAGTCAAACTAACAGTGTCCTATAATCTTCATGTCCTGCCACTCTGTGGTTTGACTGTGGCTATTTTCTGATTGAAAAAATCAAGCTAATCTAACAAACCATCCCCATTTTCAATACATTTTGTGTTGTCAACATCTGACACTAAAAATCAGTTTTTGAATTCTCCAAACCAGGTCTGAAATGTGACAGTTTAGTGGATCGACAAACAGCAGCAAACATTATAATAACATAATATAGTAACTTTATAATAACTTTATACCTTCACAAGCAAAGTAACGTGTGTAGAAGAAACCCCTCCGTTTCATTATCAAACTCAATTCTTTTTTAAAGCTGTGTCCCTTGGTGAAAACAATGGCAATACTTTCTTTTATTATTAAAAAAAAATCACTTTATTGCTATGGGATAAATCTTGTGCCAGTAGGAAGCGAATTTGAATTCTTTATATCTGAATGTGAATCATTCAATTTGAACCTGAATTGATCGGTTTGAATAATTGCTTTTAAAATCTGAATCTGAATGGTCTAATTTGAAATTGAATCTATTGATTTGAATGTGTATCACAATAAAATCGAAACTGTATTTCAATCAATTGAAAAAATCAGCTCCTTAATTCATTCTCACATTTCAGTTTCACTCCTCTCAATTCAAATTCAGTTTTTCAATTCAATATTTTTGACCTGGCATAAGGAAAAACTAGTCGAACGCAGATGGGAAGAAGTCGGTTTTATGAAAGCAACGCGCTTTACGTTGTATTTACTTGGCGTAAACACCTGCAGGAGTGATGTCCAGCGATCCGCAGCCCAACCCCCGGTTTGTAAAAAATTAATAAGAAATCAGAACATGTATGAGAGGAAGTGTCATATATGCATACAAGATTATATTAGCCATGGCAGCTTCTTGCGTACGTTATACTGTAGCATATACAATCTGTAGACTTTAGCAGTGGTGACTAATGATAGCTCAGTGTTTCATCATGTCCAGTGTATCTTCGTAGTTTCAACCGTAGCATCTGGACCAGCAAGTCCAAATACAGTATAACGTACGTGTAGGAGCCAAATGTTGCAGTTTGTTATTTTGTTGTAATTTTTATTTTGTCCACTGGGTGGCGCATGTCCGCAGTTGTCTTAGGTGTATAAAGGTAGTGAACGTGATGTTGACGTCAGGTGTTTGGCCCGGAAGGGCAAAGGGTTTTTGACCGCACGCTCGCTTGTTTGCTACGAAGCTCGCTTGCTAACACGCTGTACGCTTGCTACTTTGGATTTCTGTGGATTTACTGGACTCTGGAATAAATGGACCAACTTTTGTATTCATCATCAAGGCTGCTTATCTGCGTTTGTTTTCTACATAGTAGCCTAAGTCAAGTGAGTTTAGCATTAACATCTAGCGCATCAGCCAGGCCATACACGGCGTCAGGCACCTCAGTAGTTCTGTATAAGACCGAACTCCTTTAATATTAGTCAAAAACCCGCATCAGTTCGGATGTTAGTTTACAAACGTCGGAGTCTTCGGCATGCATGGAATTAGGAGCATCCAAGAGCCGTCTGTTTCTTTGTGGATTACTGTTTAGATTACATGTGGGCCTGCTGGTGTCGAGGAGCTTCTGGTTTGATACCGAAATCAGGCCTTGGAGTAAGGGACCATCTAACGACTGCACGGCGCCCAACGAAAGAGGTATTTGTAGTGCTACAATCTTTAATGGCCTTTTCAATTGTGTGCACAAATACCCGGGTATAAAAACACGTTTTAAACGCCGGCAGACTGACTGTGGTGATTTTGCGAACTTTTCGTGACTGACTTTGAGCAAACTGTCGTTTCAATTGACTGTTTACAATGGAGATGCGCGATGAACGCGCGGTTGTACAGACTGCAATGCAAACCGCTCGTCAAGTTAGCAGCGTGGCTAGTGGTGTTGATCATAAACATTCTAAACGTGCTGAAGCGCTTGCTGGTAAATTAGTTGAGTTGCAAACGGACAGAAAGACTAAGTTGGACAAAGCTAGTGCTATTAGACAATCAATGCAATTATTAAAAAATGATAAACCACAGTTACAAATTGCTCTGAAGGAACTGATAGAAATATGTAATGATGCAAAACGTATTCATGAGTCTGTGTTGAGTTTATTGCCTATTGAGGAAAAAGAAAAACATGACACTTGGTTTAAAGCCAAAATGATATCTAACAATGATGTTATATCTGAAACAAAAGTTTGTCTTGTAACGTGCTCTGAAAATGGTAATGTTGATTCTTCCACTGTTTCACCTGAAATGTTTGATGGTGTAAATGTGAATGGTCATGTGAAATCAAATATGGGTTTAAATGCTGTACATGGAAATGGTGAATGTGTGGATGATGTTGAAAATGAAAGTGTGTCTAATGTTGGTAGCAAACGGTCACATAAAAGTGTTAGTAGTGGAAGATACAGTACTTCCTCAGCTAGGATAAAAGCTGAAGCCGAAAGAGCTGCACTTGTTGCTAAAGCCGCAGCTTTAAAGGAGAAACACGCCCTGGAGGAGAAGGAACAGCAACTAAGGAGGAGAAGGGAGCAGCTTGATGTTGATGCAGAGTTGGCTGCGTCTACTGCTAAGTTGGCTGTTCTACAGGCCTCCGATCAGAGAAGTTGTTCATCAGAATCAGAATGCCCTTTATTGTCATTTCACATTTGTAAAACAAAATTGTAGCGTCTCCTTTCAGCGCAAATATAAAATATAAATAAAAATATAAAAGATAAAAACAATTAAATATAAAAACACAGCATTTACAAGGTACTCCATACCAGCGCAACAAACACAGGAGATATGCACAAAAATCCGAGAATAGGCAAACAACCTGACAGTACGCACCATAAAGCAAATATGGATGTGGACGTTACTACAAACAAACAAATTGAATTATATTGCACATGTTATGTTATAAATATATTGCACATTTTGTGTTATAAATATATTGCACAGATGGAAAGAGGTTGAATGGTGATTTCCACGGTGATTTTTATATGTTGTTATTCAGCTAGGTGATGGCTTTGGGGAAAAAACTGTTTTTAAATCTGTTTGTCCGAGTCTTGGTGCATCTGTAGCGCCTCCCAGAAGGAAGTAACTCAAACAACTGGGAGGCGGGATGATAAGTGTCCTTGATGATGCTCCGAGCTCTGCTGACGCACCGGGAGCTGTAGAGGTCCATCAGGGAGGGGAGAGGGCAGCAGATGATCCTCTGCGCTGTTTTGACTGTCCTCTGTAGCCTCTCCCTGTCTGCAGCCGTGCAGCTCCCGTACCAGGTGGTCAGGCAGTACGTCAGCAGGCTCTCGATGGAGGAGCGGTAGAAGGCCAGCAGCAGCTTCTGATGTAGGTGGTTTTTCCTGAGAACTCTCAGGAAGTGTAGTCTCTGCTGAGCCTTCTTGATGATGGCTGAGGTGTTTGTTGACCAGGAGAGATCATCAGA
>JAPTYQ010029229.1:0-11446 GCA_029814465.1 Ostorhinchus cyanosoma
TGGGTGGGGGGGCAGGTGATATATCGAGGGGCTCAGCGGCGCTACAATAAGCTAACTGTCAATACAATCACCGCTTCCTCCAGAACATACACACGCACACAAACTGAGCCAAACGCTAAGCTATTCATGGCTCTATCTCTTTCCATTGCTCTATTTGGCCGACTAGACGGATACACACACTTGCAGACTTGCATCCATCTGCTTTTCACTGCTCTGTTGAGCCAGCTGGTCAGACAAACCCAGCCACCATAAACAAGAGGAGGAATCCAAGCTCTCCTTCCTTCTCCTCTCTGCGTTTCTGCTATTTGCCCTTCTCACCTCCGTCCTCCATCCTCCATCCTCCGTCCTTTTCACATAACCCACCTTCATTTTTTTCCCCCCGCGCCGCTCCGACAGACGCTGCCCAATAGCTACTGATAAAATCTTCTGTGCGTGTAAAAAAACGAAGCAAACAGATGTATACATTGAGGCTTTTCCGCTATAATGTTTTCTAGTTTATAGATTTCAGCATCCCTCCAATTTCATGTCATTTGGTAAGCATTATGGTGAAGCAGCACACCCAAAACAAATCATATTTTACTACAGTGCTACTTTCATGGCAATTCCCAAAGGATTTTTTCTCTGTAGTTAAGCTTCAAGTGATTTATCATCACTTTTTACAATATTCTTCTGTATTTTTACAGTGGATTTTCCGATATTTAATTTACTAATCCTGTAGATATTCATAAAAATTCAGCTTAAAGTTGAGAGTCATTAACTGAAAATAAACCAAGTGTCTTCATTCACTGTCGTTGATCAAATTCCATGGGTTTTACTGGGGAATCATTCTAGAAGATGACGGTGTTTCCATGGTAACTACGGAGCCTCTGGGTCATATCTGATGACCATGAAAAGACGACAAACTGCACTTTACACCAATTATTGACATGTATTGATAAGATTAATGAATCAACAGGTATTAAACATTTTACATCAGTAGATATTTTTAGTTGCCAGTGGACGTTTGGGTTAAAATGTTATGTGTTGAACAGTCTATTGCTAAAACTACGATAAACATAAATCGCATACAGTGTACATTAAATTGTGGTATCATGCCGATACAAAAAAAGTTCTGAGTTGGGTCAGAAATGCTTTGAAGGTTGCGTCATTTGTAGAAAAGTTGAGTAAATCTTTCAATTAAACTGATGTCTTGAAACAATCTGTTCAATTCAGAGTCCAATGAGCTTTCAGGCATTTGTGAGAAAACATGCCAAGGTTATACAAAGTCATGATCTGTGCACTTGGGATGGACAAAACAAACTTAAAAAGTGAGGGTTAAAGGCTAAACAGTAGAGATTCAATTATAAATCGATCATATTCAATATTTTATGAGGAAAAATCGGAATCTGAAAAATCAAACCTGCCGTATCTGTACTATACGACAATATACCTGTTAAACACTGAATTTCTATTAAACTAATCTTTTCAATCAACCCCATTCTGCACTGTGCACAGTTGGTCCAATCTATGATTAAACCCTCAAATATCACAAATAGAACTCGCGCCTAAAAATTCACCTAATGGAAAAATGACAATTTCGACAAAACTCTTGTTTTTCGATAAAAAGTCTTTGCGCTGGCAAGACGTGGTTTTTTAGGTGTTGCGAAATTGGTATATTACGCAAAACTGCAATGGAAATACTTATAATCGCAACGACCGTCGGGTGAATAAAAAAAAACAAAACAGATATTGACGGACGTTACAGCAAGCGAAGAAGAAGAGTTTGGACACACCAGGAACCACAACACTTTTTAATTTAGTACGGGGTAGAGGGGTTATATATAAAAATAATGAATGTATCTGTAAAACAACATGATATTTACATTCATCGCCATGTTTATGGAATGACTTCTCGTGTCATGTCGCGATAGTTAATTAACAAATCATCGCATTTGTGATTAAATAGAAAAACGGACATTACGCACTTCTGTTTTTTTTACACTTAGTAAATATCAGTAAAGTTTTGCGCATATATATCCAATGGAAAAGCGACTACAGATATTAATAGCATGAAGCCACAGACCAAACTAAACAAGTATGGATTTTACCATTCGTTGTCACACTTCACTCAATAGAAGAGAAGAAATGAGACTACCAAAGCGCCTATATGGGCACGTAGGGACTCCAGTCCACCTGGTGGCAGGAATGAATGTCCGAGCTGGTTTATCAATCATCAATAAACACTAAAAAAGAAGAATTGAAGCAGGACCACCTACATTATAAGCAAGACTAAAGCAGAACCACAAGCATGTTTACTGCTACTATTTCCTGCAGTGTTTAAATGCTGCATTTTTTACATTTTTGACTCAGTCCATTAGTTACAAGACGGCTAATTTGCCTTATAGGTGTAATTTTACACTGTCATGTCAATATGAAAAACACATGAACTTCTAGGTAAGCAAGCATGACATGCACCATGAATATCTTCTTAGCTTTGGCTCAACATTAAATGAATGTTAATCTGTTAAAACACTTTATCAAAGCAATATATTAAATATTTGATTAATCAAGGTTTTTCTGTCTGAAAAATCACAATTCAAGACTTCGACCCTGAAGACATTTCTTGCTCAACAAAAATGCATCCATCTTGTTAGTTTCTTGGAATATATTAATCAATTGTGAATGTCTTTCTCCAGTTCACGTAGACAGAAAATAATCTATAAAAATGAAATTGTCCATTGGGGGAAACAAAAAATATATATATAAAAAAAAAAATTATGATCAGCTCTATATCAATGTGATAATATTATGTTCAAACATCAAATAAACGTATGTGAATAAATCAGAGCTCCTATATCGACCAAACTGGAAACTGACCCAACTCTAACCCTCAGTCAGGAGAACAGCTTGGATGGTTTGTTTTCCTTGGAAGGACTGCACAATAACATCGGCATATCTCCCAGTTTTCTGAGAACTATTTCTGTTTTTTTTTTTTTTGGTGTGGATGAATTTCCTCAAAACAGCCACATTTTTTACTCTGGAAGCTCATTTATTCACTGATGAAAACACCTAATGTGCATTTCTGACAAATGCATCATTCTTCAGTCATTTACATTCATCTGCTCATCTATCATGTGTCTACAACTTTTGGAAATGATGCACTCTGGCATTTTACAAGGGCAAAAAACAAAAGAAATCAGTGTGTGAGTTCTTGATTGGCCGACGGGGGAGGTCTGAATCATGCCTGTTGACAGTTTTATAGGTAACTTGTTTTTATTTCATGACACTCCAAATCTTTGATTTAGATTTGCTTGCCAGTTAGATGAAAACCTTTCTCCCTTGTGTTTCATCACCCTCCTCCTCCTCCTCCTCCTCCTTCGCCTCTTTCTTTCCCTCTCTTAACACACACCATGGTTTTAAGCATTGCTCGCTCAGTCACGGCGGTTCCCCCAGGAAGTGACAGGGGCATATTAGGCAATGAGAGGTAGAGCGCTAAGGGTGACAGAACAAGAATCATGAGCTGCAGTTTAACGGATGACCGGATGGCGACGCTTTGCTTTCAACAATCCTCCCCCCTCCACCTTTCTCCATTCTGTGTAACCGTAAGCTACCCTAACCTGCCAAACCAACCATGACAAGCGGGGTCTGTCACCAAACAGCAGAGCACACTGAACTAATCAATCCACCTTACACAGGGACACAGAGACAGACAGGATATGCAAGACAAGTTGAGAAACTGAGTAAGACAGGTTGTGACAAGGAGGCTAAGAGAGGTGAGGGTGGGACAAAATAAAGTAGGAAATAAGAAGAGTGGACAAAAATAGACATAGAAGAGCAGGTAGAAAGGTGGCAAAAGAGAGGAGGAGAGGAAAGATGATGCAAGAGGGAGACAGAGGGAGAGGAGCGGAGATGGAGAAGGGGGAGAACCAGGGGAGACAGAAACAGAGAGGGAGATTACGTCCGTCCTTGTCCAAAGAGGATAATGAGGTGAGTGGAGCTGAGCCGACCCAGTGTGGCAAATCCCAGTGTGCACCTGGTGCCTGGGAAGCGGTGAACATGACACACACACACACAGTCTAACACACATTTGCACCACCATACTTGTGGGGACTGTCTACATATTCCTCGGTGCTTGCCTTGAAGTGACGCCTTAGTTTCCAAGAAGTGATTCAGCTCGACATTAGCCGTGGATTGAACACGGTGGTCTACAGTTTGATGGAAATGATCTACTTCGAGAGATAAAATGTGTTAAATCGTACATAATTTGATGAGACGAATTGGAAAACATAAGGACTACTTGTATAGATACCTGATGAATTGTTACATATATAGGTAGAACTGGTAGAAAACCAAACCTTTCATTAATATGCAGAATCTCACACTCAGTTCAGTTCTGCATCTTAAAAATTAAAGCCAAGTAATAGTTTGGATTTCATTTTTCTTTACTGGTGACCTAAATTTGGTAAAGTTGAAGTACTTTTCATTGTGATTCAGTGTGATAGTTTGGAGCAGGGACAAGCTGATTGTTGATTAAGTGGCTTATATCAACCCCTGAAAAACACTGTTTGTTCTGAACAGCAATAGAGCTGCAAAAATGATATGATTAGTGTCAATTATTAAATTAGTCACTAACTATTACGGTGGTCAATTAATCAGTTCGAGTCATTATATTAAGATAAAAGTCTAAATTGCCATTCAAGCCGACTAAATTAGACTAAAAAAAAATAATTATATATTCAGTGTGAATCAATCAACTGACCAACTAATCATGAAGAAGATGAAGACAGAGCATAAACGTAGGATCACCGAACATTAAATTGAGAGTAACAAATAAATAAACAGAATGAAAATGTAACCGCTATTATTTTTGCTTAAGAAGCCTAACATCAGCCATCCTCCACTACCAACAACAGTGAGGGCGGGGGGATGAGCTGCGGCACACTTAAAGAGGTCAAAAGCTTCAGGGGCTTATTCAAGAACTCTCTGACCTCATGACCCCTTTATGTGGCCGGTCGTTTTAGTTATAATCAGCTCCGATAACTAGGTCCAAACATCCACTGACTCACTCGTCTAATGCTAAAAAGTTGTATCAAAAGGCCGAAGATACATATTTTAAATTTTAATAAGCGCAAACTTTTAAGCGGTTTGGGAAATGTGTTCTTTTGTGGTTGATGTCAGTGGAATAACGTTCAATTTTATGTAAAAAAAAAAAGGGGGGGTTATGGATAAGTTAAGAATTGATGGAAGATAATTACGAAAGATTTGTCAACAAGAATAAGAGGATTATATTCATTATGTCATATGAAAAAGCAACTTGTTTACCCGTGGTGAAAGAGGAAAAGGTTTTTAGAAGAGGCAGAGCTACAACAATTACATGATTAATGTCAATTATTTAATTAGTGATTATTACAGTATGACGAACAACTAATCCATTTGAGTCATTATATTATATTATAAAGTGGTAAAAGCGGAACTTTTAGCAGTTTTTTCACAGAAAGACTCTACTTGTATACCTGAGTCTAGTCTCATCATCGCAAGAAGTTATATTTAATCTCCACTAATCATTAAAATATTATATTACAGCCAAGAAACAAAGAAAAGGGTACATATTCGCGTACAACCACATATCAATAGCAGGTTAATTCTAGGTCGTAAAAATCATGACACATCCCGTCTGCTTCTTTGGAGGATGTGTCAAAATAGATTATATTATCAGAGAAATGCACGACGGCTCTTAATTGCCTGAAAAGTCAGTGGGAGGGAGATCTACGTAGAAATCCATTTGGAAGAAGACAATGAAGAGGAAACATAAGCACCTTTCATACGTATTTAAAGAAACTGCACTGGACTGAAGTGAAATGATCTCATGTTACATCAATATAAACTCAAGCTTCTCCAATTTCCCATGACACAACATCTTAACTGACGATAAATATACGTTTTGTGAGTTTGACCAAGCAGTAAATTTCCATCAAGTGGAAAGATTTGAATCGTCCACCATTTGCAAAGTGGATTTTGTGGATTTGCTGCATTTCCTGAAATGAAGACCGGTCAGCTGATATCGATACGGCCACCTTTCCTTCGCCGTGTTGATGCGTTACGCTCTGATCATTTCACGGTCGAGTAAAGTCAGAGATATATTTGTATGTAACTCGTAGCGTTGGAAATGAAGCGTTGGACAGATCTGCGATACGTCTGAGTGTTCGTATTTTCTGTTTCATTGCCGTGCTTGGTTCGACGCATGTCAATTTCCTGGATAAATTTGGATAAATACGTCCTCCAGAACCTTTAGGGAAAAAAGATGACTTTATATCATTTGTGCATTTATATTTATTTTGTAAATGTCAACTTTTCACGCATGGACAATGGGTGGAGAGCTGATATTGTGAAAATGTACTTGTGTTCAGAGTCATTGAACTGGACCTGATAGTGACACAAATTGATGTTCAAATGTTCATGCTTCATATACTGCAACAGCATCAGGTTGAAAATTGATTTATTACACATAAAAAAATGAGAAATATTAAAATTCAGTGATTAAATGTAAAGGCTGCGTTCCCATTTGTCTAAAAATCAATCGATCAAACTTCATTAATGAGCTCTGAGAGTTTAAGGATAACCGTATGGTTTTACTAGAACAGAAAGCGCTGTAGTAATGAGGTCAGTATGCCAACCTACTGCCACGATTTGCCTCATAAACCATGATTCACGGAACAGAGCCTTGTCATTAAACTTAGCACCAGATCATCATGCAGTATTCTAGTCATATCACTCCATTTTCCCTGACCTTGTGAAACACGCTCAGGCTACAACAAAGTACAACAAATCCAAGAAATAAGTGCTTCTTTTGATGTCACATCAAACCTGAAGTAAAAAAAAAAAACAACAACAACTCATAAATAGGCAAGAAATGCAAGTATACTGAGTCATACAAGTAAGCACTTAAAAACACACACAGCAAAGGTCAGGGAGGGTAAAATCGAAACGCAGGCTGGATAATAGCTGTTACTGTTCTCTGGTGTAGAAATACCACTTTTACTTCATAGAGTAAAAGCAGGATAAGTGCCGGTTTGCTCAAATGCTGACCTACGACAAACAAAGAAAAGTCTCATGTATGTCAGGTCGAAAAAAGCAGCAGGAAACATTTAGATCTTTCACCTACATGAGTCTGATAGAAAACTACACAAGGCCTTAAAGATGCACCGCTCATAAACGCACATAATCCACCTGGAAATGGGGGGGGGGGAGTGGCTGGAAAGTGAGAATAAGTGGGAAAAGTTAACACACTTTCAACAGTGGCCTGACTGGGCTCAGCTTCTCCCTTTCCTTTTATCACAAGACGCTTGATCCATCATCCGGCATCATTCCTGGATGTTATCACAGGAGCGTGAAAGAGATCTCACATCTTTCAGCCGTGCACAGATGACCCGCCAGTTAATAAGCCTCACCTAAAACCACCAGGTTCAGCTGGCACCAGAGAGCCACCAACCCCTTCACCGATTTGTGTTACATTTACTCTGACAGCCCAGGGGAGAGGACTACAAGCAGACGGGAAGTGTGTGTGTCTGTGTGTGTTTGTGTGTGTGTTCTGTGTTTGTTTACTAGTCACGGTTGGCCCGTGGCCATGAAGCTACCAACAGCGAGTCTCAGCTGCCCCGACAGCCAGGAACACAACGCAGGGCCAACTGACTAACTGGCTGGCACACAGTTTGGTCTGTAATGTAAAAATTACTACGATATTGTTGCCATGCTACTCTAAGCACCTGAGGGAATATACAGCTAAAAATATGGGGGGTTTTATGTTCTGTGCAGCAATAAAATAAGGTAAACTCCCTACCTGACATACCTGATACTCCAGAATGGGCTTATAGACAGTATGTTCCAATATTTAAGACTACATTCTGTAGCTATGGAAGGATTTTCACAATAAAAGGCTGTATTTTTGCTTATTAAAGTTTTTCTGCAGATTTACTGACAAAACTAAATGGACTCTCATAGGCTGTTGGTTTCTCATTCAACTTTGTGGTATTTTATCACATATTGTGTGTAGCCTGTGAGTATTTGTGTGAACCTTCTGCACAGTGAGTTTCCAGCAGCTGAATACTGTGAATACTCAGTACTTTATACATGTAGTACATGTGCACACACTGTTTGGTAGAAATAGGCTATTATTGTGTCCTTCACAGACCTTCAGTATAGTGTGTTATTTTAATTGTCGACCAATATTACACACACACACACACACACACACACACACACACACACACACACACACACACACACACACACACACACACTTCTTGTCTTCCTCCATATTTATCATGTTCTATTATAGTAGCTCAATTTTTAATCAGCTGTCAGTCCAAATTGTAGATTTAGAAATCAGCTGTATAAAAGTCTGGTAGCTCATTATGATGAGATGTTACAGAAAATACCTTTGAAAGGTTTGAGGAAAATGGACTGTTTTGTTGAGGAGTTTATTAAATTCAACCTTTACTTCTACCAGGGTTAGGAGCCAAGCCTGAGCTGTCATTACCTTGAGTAAAGGAGAAACAAAACTAAAGATTCAAAGAGGAGACGAGACGCTGATAGTGTGGGCGAGACATGACACACACACACACACACACACACAGACGGACGGACACACACACCCACATGAGTGTGGATGTCCTCAGTTGCTAGGGCTGCCCAGAGGTCCCCCTCCCCCAATTTAATTACACTTTATTGGCATGACAGGAAAGAAACCTGAGATACCAATAACTGAGCCCTAAATCTAAGCACGTCCTGTTATTCCATTAATACATGACTTGCAATAGTAAATCCCTGGCGAAACGCGCACCTGTGCGCGCGCGTCATGCTCGCGCTAAATGCTGAGGAATGTCATGTGTGTCCATGGGGCTGGAACGCCGCCCTGCTTCTTGTCATACAGAGTTGTTTCCCCAACAATATCACAATATTAAGCACAACAATTAAGCGCCAAACTCTGCGCAGGACAAATGCGCATCTTCCTCGTGCCTGCCTCCTGTCAGAGGCGCGTGCAGCTGCCGGTGACAGGCGCGTCACACCGACTTGTTTGACTGAAATAAATGAGCGTCTGAGCGCAGATCACATCACTTGGAGTATTTGTGCGCATTTTCAGCCTCTTTCACTCAGCAGCGCGTGCAGCCCCCACTTCAGCTCTTACCTGAAAACGGGTCATTCTAGCCGCTTGTCATTTCAGCTGCTTTTAATCCCGCTGAGCCGAGCCGAGCCGTGCCGTGCTGAGCCGCTCTGCAGCTCGCTTCAACTGAACAGGTGAATGCCGAAGGTGTCTCCAAATTCCCCAAAGCGCGCGTAACCGAGCTCCTGAATATCCAGGTAACCGCGCAGTCACGCACAGGCTGGTGCGCGTGTGCGTGTGCGCAGCTGTTGGACACAAGTGTGTGTGGAAGGCTCTTCTTGTCTCCGGTCGATCAGTTCTAGTCCCGGTGATGCCCCAGTGTTGGAGAGCCTCCCGGTGCCGCTGACTGAGCGGCGGAGACTCCTCCTCCTCCTCCTCCACCTCCTCCTCCTCTTCCTCCTCCTCCTCCTCCTCTTCTCCTCCTCCCGTGGCTACGCTCTCACCGTCTGGCGTGGTCCGGTGTTCACTGAGAAAAGACCCTCTGTCTGTGTCTGTCTGCCTCTAACTCTCTCCTCTTTTCACCCTCCGCTGTGTTTCAGATGTTTTATTCCAGGGTTCAGATCTGGAGCTCATCTGGGTTTGACTCACAAACTCAGTCCAGTTTCTAAAGGCTCTTCACAATTAAATTCAACTATTTAGAGACACATTAAGGAGTTGTTGGATAAAGTCTTTGACAAAATTGTTCAGAAAATGAACAAACACTAGAAAAATGTCATCTATAAACCAGCTGTTATCAGACAAATGGAGACATAAAGTCATAATCAGCTGTTTGCTTCTCTAATACATTGCAGTTGTACATGCTCTCCATGCAAACTAACAGAAGTACTTTCACCACAAATTAATTAGTATCTCTTGTCTGTGATCACCATAAAAACAACCTGGTAAAACAAATAAATAAATAAAAAGTTCAGCTCTTACATCCAACAATGTGTTTCAAACATGAAAATGTCTAGTTTTCCTATCTTCAAAGGGACACGAGCCACATTCGAGTCTGCACGTTGTACATCCACAGCGAGAAACTAAGTTTTCATTTTCCATTGAAGTTCATGCTTCATCAATCAGCCTATAGGCTTTTTGGGGATGGGATTTGATATCAAAATCATTTCACAATAAAAGCAAATATTCAGAACGTAGCTCATCAGCTTGATTGATGATGCATTAGTCATAATGAAAAATGTAATTATTTCTCTATCTGTTTTGGTTGGTTTTTATGCTTAGTTGCTTCGTAGGTGGCTTGGGGGTGATGATGGATGCTGTTCATTTCTCTGGATTTCCAAAAATGGAGACGCTACATTATGTAAAGGGTTGTATTTTGTAAATAATTGTCTTCACGCAGCTGATGAGCGACTTTTGTGTTTTCAAACCATCTCATTTGGAAATCACACCCTTCATTTATTTATAAAAAAGGGGAAGAAATTGAAATTTGGCCAAAATGTGTGTTGTTATTTTCTCCGGCTGACCGTCCCTTAAACCTTTGATTTACGCGTTCACTTGCGTCTATTGACTTTTAACCAAGTCGGACCCCGCCTCTTTAATAAACCCTGCAGCTCTCTACGCTCTGAAACATTCATCATTTGCAACAGTTGTAGGAAAGAAAAAAAATCTACAAAACGACAAAAAAAGAGTTTGATTTTTGGATATCATAATGAGATAAAACTTAAATGAGGGACAATTATGGAGTGTGAGGATCTGCAGTGGAATGACATGCTCTCTGTTTAACTCTGCAGAGTGAATCTTTCTTCTCATGAATAGAATATCAGCTCATTTCCTGGGTCATCTGCTGCTTGGGTAATTGGGAAAAGGCCTGAGAGCACGCTGAACACATCCAACTTCCACATCATCCAGAGAAATGGCAAAAGGAAAGAGTGTTTGGAACGCTTACAAGGCCGTTTAGGCACATTTTGCAATTAGTGCTACAGTATGTTCTTGATATGCTGTACACTCAGGGTGACGAGTAGAAAGCAGAGGGGTACAAACTACTCTCCAACTGGAAGCTTTGGCTGCTGTAGTGTCAATATGTAAAGAGTCCGTTCTTTAAGGATTCGAATTTACAACAATTTAAAAGTTAAAGCTCAGGGATGGAAGTGAAATGCTGCCAGATCAGAAAAAAAGACCCAGAAAAGTACATTTAGCAGGAGATTTATAAGGAGCTATTTTAAAGCAATGATATATAAACGTATCCAGTTATAACAATATACTATTAAAACATGAAATATTCAATGTCTGTTTCTTGTTATAACATTAATTTATTTTAAACATGAACATATGTTGCCAGAATGTGATCACTTATCTTAATATAATTTATCA
>JAPTYQ010029371.1:0-11437 GCA_029814465.1 Ostorhinchus cyanosoma
ATATATATGTGTGTGTGTGTGTGTGTGTATAAACACGGCCAAAATGATAAAATAAAATAATACAATTAAATAAAATTAAAAAATTTAAACTGCACAAAAAGTCTCACACAGTATTTTATTTTAATTGTCTTTATGTATTAGTATTTTTTGGTGCACCCTTCCTTCTCCTCGTCCACAGACTCATGTGCGTTGCAGTACTCTGTCCAGCAGATGGCGCCACCGTCGCTGTATTGCAGTTGGCAGACCTCGGGTTTCTCCCTCTTCCAGGTGCTGCCGTTGGAGTCCTTCCGCTCTCCGTACAGGAATGTGTAGCCTGCATTACGTCACTGCCAGCGGCAAGAAAGCAGCTCCGTCCAGGAGGCGTTGGGTTACTCTTTTCAGAGGAGTATTATAGGGATTTGTGTGTTTTTTCCTGGTCCTTTTCAGAGTTCTGGAGTCCTGGGTGGACGACGAGGAGGAAACTCTGAAGTAGCGCATCGCGGCTCCTGCTTCAGTATGAAAAAGTAGTAGAAGGATCTCTGATTATCGACGAAACTTCCACAAAGTAGATGGAGGAACCAGTAGGTAAGAGATGTTCGACTGTAACTTTACCCTGAGAAGAAGTTCGATTGTTTCTGTGTAGGAAAGTGCAGCAGTCCCGTCGTATTACACAGCTGCAAGTTAAATGCTTGACTTTGATGCCGTTTTAATGCCGTCGAACATACCTGTTGTTTCACACTTTTTCTCAGGAAAGTGATGTATTCGGACCTTTAAATAGTCGGGTCCAATGTTGTTTTTAAGTGAATACTCCGTGGTTTCTTTCAGGTACAGATGGTTGTTACTGTTCGGGCTGTGGAGAAAGAATTCAAGACTCGTTTCACATGAAAGTCTTCCAGGACACCTGGCACAACGCCTGCTTTCAGTAAGACTTGAGTTTGTTATTTTACACATGACTGCAGTGACCCTCTTGTACTGTGATCACAACCTTTTTTTCCCCCAAAATCCCATGAGTGAATGCTTCGTTTTCATGGAGAGAGAAGGGGGGCATAGTTTATTTTCTGTTCGTTAACATACTTGCTTCCTCTGTTTGCATGTACTTACAATTGGCCTTATGTGTAATCCCAGAAGCTTCTGTCTTGTAGCCTAAACACTGGTTTAGATCTTTTGTTAACAATTCGGCATTGTTCTTGTGCCTCTCTGCACAAAATGCACCATGTAGGATGTCATTCCTGCCAGTGGCTCCGGTCACAGCTCACATGTCTGCGTGGGGACGCTACAGATCCTTAAATTTGGATTGGTCAGTGAAAAGGTCCAGTCATCCTGTAGGACTTTACCCCGAAGCTTAATGATTGCCACGCTAGACTTGATGTGCACACTGTTTCACAGGTCACTGCCCAATAGTGTCAAATCTCAGTGTGTGGTAATAAACCACATACTGCACATACCGAGGCTATAAAACACTAGGGGGTTTTCCCTTGGTTTGATTGTAATGTTCACCAGTTATCACTGTTAGATAAGATTGCACAGATTCATTATTTTAAAAAAGGAAACTGAAACTTATTGCCCCGTCATTAACCTAGATCTGGTCAAACTGTCATAAACTTACACTCAGACTGTATCTTCGTACATGTAGTCACAATAAAAGAGGATTAAGAACTGAAGGCCTGGATCTGTGAATGCATTTGTGTGAAGCTGAGCAGAGGCCACGTACAATTGAAAATATCCAACAAACCATTGATTTTTATGATTGGACTTTGGCTGTAGAGGATGTCTGGCAAGTACAAAAAGCTGTAAGAATAGAACAGACTTAACTATGGTTTAACTTTGGCTCTGCATTTGCAGGAGCCAGTCAGAAACACTGAAGTGTCCTTACATAACCCTGCAGATCACTCTGACTTAATAGACGCAGTATCATTTCAGAGGCAGAGCTCCTGACACAGCGACATTACTCACAATCGATCCTCCCCTTGTGTCTGTATTTTTCTACTCCCTCACATTTTTGGCAACCTACTTCATAGCGTCATCTTTGTCTGAAACCTCATTAGTTTTAAATGTGTGTCTTATTATTTTTATTGTCACTTGTCCAAATGGGCCGAAGTTCATCCCCCAAGGTCTGGCTTTCAACTCCTAAATTGTCCTTTTCATTACAGGGGTCAAAGTATCACTGCTACTGCAATAATACTCCTCCAAAACACACTTGTGTATGTGTAAGCCAGTAACTCTGCTCAAAGAGGTATCCCTCTGTACACTTGAAGAAGGAAGTTGTCAAACAAAAATAAAACATCCTTTGTTAATGTGATACCCCCTGTGCTGCTCCTATTGTTTATTGTCCACATGCTGCCACTTTGCCCTCCATGTACCTCCACCTAGTGTAACATTCTTACAACGTGACGTCATTCTTGTTCCAGTAAACCTGGCAGTGTTTTTGAGACCTATAGGTATCGGCACGTTTAACTCTGCTGTGTTCTACATTCCTAGACAACGATTCAGAGATGTGAGCCCACTGTCCCAGACTTTTTTTTTCACTGAGGGAAAGCAGGATATTTCCTTTTTCCTATGTTTTGCTGACTGGAAGATATCAATGCAGTGAGCATCGTATTAAGAAATTCCTTTTTTTTGCATGACATAATAGAGCATAGACTCTGGCCTTGTCAATCTGCTCTTATTCTATTTTATCTGAGGGTCAAAGAAATGATTTGCAAACACAACTTGTAGACAGTTATTGTATATATGATTGTTTTGGTCAGACCCAGTGTCATTGATCTAATCACAAATAAAAAAAAAAAAAAAGCAGAGGAACTCTTGGAGCATGTGCTGAAAGTCTAACTGAGCACAAAAGACAAGACCACAGACTTTTTAATTAGCACATATGGGAAAGTTCTCAACTGAATCCATACTGTGACTTTTAGGGATGGAATCTTTTGAATGGTATTCTATGTTTTGCAGACTGTATATTTCTGATCAAATGAAGCAACTTAGAAGGTACTTAACAGAAAAAAAGTCTTATATTCACTGATTTTAGCTTTTAATTTTTAGAGATTGGAATTTTTTATTGTCACAAACTAATGAACTGATCATTGAGTTAAACAAATCACTTGCATTTTCCACTTTAGGTGTTGAAATAATTTCCCTATTTTATGGACAAAGTGATTAACAGAATAATTAATGCAATAATTACATTTAAAATGATAATGTTGGTCTGCTGTGACTTAAATTTGCTTGAAATGATATGCATGTGCTGACTTAAATCTGAGGTAACTTGTGTCTTTGACTGTTTCTATTACAGCCATCTCTGTCCTTGTGAAGCTGTGAATTAAAACGCAAACGCCTTGGCCTCTGCTTTCGTTTAAGATTGTTAGGAAGAACATTTAAACACACCCTCTGATAAGAACCTATGAAAGGTCAAACACTCCCTCTGTACGTCTTTAAGGCCACTATTAAAGTTCCTCTCTTACCATCTTTACGCCAACAAAGGAATACACTCCAGCAGGAATGTGGATTTAAGGAAATGAGTAATGTTTACTTTTTAGTGTTTGTGCAGACAGGACCATTGCATTGTTCATTGAAGAACCACCTGATTTCAGGGTGTCCGCCCCTGTTCACTACTATGGACAGAGGGAAGTCAGGTGTTTTCATAAGCACACTTAAATCACATTTATCTTGATTTATTATAGTGGAATAATGAACAGTAATTATTGTTCATCAGGTGGTTTTTGCCTAGGAATATTTTTTTGTTGAGAATGAGGTGGGTTAAGTGGAAGTTTCTGTTTTTCTAGCCACACCTGAAGATATTGTATTTCATACATAGCAGTTGAAATGCTGTACTTTTGAGTTTTTGTTTTCTTTGTTGCTTTATCTGATGAGACTAAATAGCTGCGTTGGTATCGATGCACAATATTCATACTGAGATTCCCTCTTGTCTCAGTGAGTTTACTATACTGATGCGTTCTCCTCTACAGAATATTCTTTGTAATGTGGCATTTAATGTAGTTGTGTCTTTTTTTATTAGGAATGTTAATTGGCATGTTAAAGAAAATGGTTTTGTTATTAAAGAGTAGCAGTTTTACATCTGTGATCAGCGTCTTAGTTGGGCTGGACTGTTACTTTTCAGATAAACTCATAAATACAAACTACCATTTGATGTGTGGCCTTAGTGTAACTGTGATCAGAGCAGCACATTTATGTTTACTAATGCAGAGTTTACATCAGCAAACTTTGAGCACCACATCCCCCCATCATATCTGTGTAATGAATCAGACTGGGCTCATTATTGTGTCGTCTTCATGTTCTTTCTTTAGATTTGTTGCCCTTTATCTCACATAAACAGGCTGTTTAGTTTCCTCACATTATTCCTCAGGAGGACATCATCATGGATGCCACTTGATGCTCAACAAACAGCCTTTAAAGCAGTGTTTTGTCTGCTTTGCACTGGGCTTTCCACAATGGAGACATTAACATGTGGTCTTCTCTCTATTAGACGGTTCCTTCTTAAGTAATGCCAGAAAACTCTGAAATATCTGGAATCTCTGCCAAAGTCAATAAACGTGGATCAAGTCTACCTGCAGTACAGAGAGCAGCATGATGCATTGGTCTCAAACAGAGGCCGTTGTCAGAGGAGTCCACCAGAAACCTTTGATTAAATAAAACCACATTCGTATTTTAAAGCTACACTGGATATTCTTAATATTGTAAGAGGCACAAATGCAAACATTGAATGAGCTCAAGAGTCAACAAAGACGTCAGTAGAGATTGAACATGAATAGAAAAAGTAGTCAGGCCAGTCCAGTGTAGCTCTGTTATTGTAATTCTTTGTTCTGAATCTTGAGTCGAGGAATAATTATTGCTGTGAATAATTTAACCCATTCAACAGCATCACAACATTTAAACAGGTATAATATGTGATTTTTTTTCTGTGTTTGCACCAGTGGTCATAAATCACCTACATAACAGTTCAGAGCTTGCATTCTCTCAAATTACTTGATGAAAAAGGTGAAAACTAATAAAATCTGAGGAACTCTTGGAAAATCTGAATACAGAGGACAGAAAATAGGACTGCAGACTCTTTAGTAACCTAATATCTGACAGAGTGCATCAGTCGGGATTAAAATTTTGTAGTGAAACTTGCTGACACCATTTTGCATAACCAGTGGAGCTTGTTCAAGGAGCGCTCGTTGCCTGCAGGTTCTTCCCAGGCTGCTGGCAACTTTAGCATTCCTCCCTCGGAACATTTTGTCCCGAAGTCATAACAGTTCCCTCAGCTGGAGCGTTATTACAGGTATCCTTTAATGTGTTTTAATTGATGACATAACCATCTAGTACAAAGTGTCCAATTTTTACAGACATATTAGTTTCTTACTTTCAGCAGACTGACTGCGAAAATGGTCTGGTGGAGACAGAGGATAAAGCCATGTGACCAAGCTCCCATTGTGTGCACCTTTGACCCAGTGCTTTTATATTTACATGAATCTAGATAAGAAACTGTACAAAACTGAACAAAAGGTTGGACTAAAAACAGTAAATTCAACAGCCCACAGATGTGAGGACTTTACCCCCGAGGAGCTTTGTCTTGAGCTCAGTTTTTGTCAAAGTGGTCCCTTATTTTTCACATTTTAACAACTGTATCCTATTATGGTGCTGGAAATTGGCAAAGTATTTTGGAGGCCTTTGGTGTTGGTTTGCAGATAGTAAGCACCAAACGTTCCTTGTATGCACCATCTGCAAAGGCTCGCTAAACTTTCCTTTTTTAAAGTGGAACAATTCTTGGAGCTCTTTGTTCCTTTTTGTTCTGAAGCACAGCACAAATAATAGCGCACATAACGAGACCCAGTATAGAGGTATTTACTGTCCCCTTCACCTTGTTGCACAGAGAGAAAAGTACATGTTGTCATTGTTGGGAATTTGCCCCCAGCTAATGTTCTTCTCCTATGTTATCCTAGTTGAAAGCTGTTTGTTCCCCAGTTTGATTGATGGTTTCTGCTCAGTACATCTTTTCTCATAACCTATTTTAGTGCTGTATCGAATGTGAGGTATAGTTTTTAAGGGTACAAAGGCTAACTGATACAGGAATCTTACCATTCACTTATTGAATTAAATACTGCTAAAGTCTTTTACCAGATCAAAACACAGACTATTTTTATTTCCCCTTTAATTTCAGCACAAAAAAAGGTGGGTGGATAAATCTATTTATTGCATATTACAAGGAGTAAAACATATAATCATTTTGTTGCTGAGAATTAGCTGGAGATCGTGTGTAGACTATTGTGTATAAGACACAGACCTGAAAGATGCGTTTTTGTATTGCTTTATGAGTTTCTTTCATGCATCGACTGCATGCCTTTGAAAGTATCGACAGGTCTTTCAAGTCATGCTTCAGGCCTCTGAATCTCTACCATGAAAAGCTCAAGGCGACTGCTTTGCAGCTGAAAAAGTCCCTGTTAATTCCTGTTATCCTTTCAGGTGTTCTGTGTGCTGTGACCACCTGACAAATTGGTACTATGAAAAGAATGGAAAGCTCTACTGTCGTAAACACTACTGGGAGAAGTTCGGAGAGCTCTGTCACGGCTGCTCTCTGCTCATGACTGGACCTGCCATGGTGAGTCTGTCAAAGACACTTTGATCTGTTCATCTAGAATTTGAGACCACGGTGAAATAACTTGATTAAATATAATAAGCTCCTCATACTTTCAGCTTCATGTTTCTTATTTTGTTGTCGGTTAAGTTCCGGGAATCTTTGTTTCCTAGGTCTTACAAGAAAATATCCACTTCAAACATCACAACTTTTAATTTCTCCTGCTATGGGGTCTATCAATGAAAACACAAAATCTATAGGTAAAGTAGCAGGGGATCATGGGAACATCACATTAGCAGTTTAGAATTCTGCCATATATAGAAATCATACAGAAATGTTTTTTATTTAATGGAAAAATGTTAGTTTTAGGCCAGTTAGCTTGACAATGTATTACTCAGGGGCTTACTTGAAGTAAAAAGGTATGAAGATGTATTATGGGAAAAGTAGCTAACCTTTTTGAGAACTGACTCATTCATTAGAAAAACATAGAAGATACCCCAGCCTCTGTTGCTTTCAATGTGACTAATACATCTCCATATGCTTCTATTTTGGTTCTTCCTCTATAATGAGCATTACCGCTTCTTTTTTCTTCTGATTTGTGATTCTTTCAGGCTGTGGTGTAATAAAATCGAACACTGACTAACACCGAGTCAAGACTATTACGCCACTGTTACTACATGTTCTTGACAATGCTTTGAAAGTGTGCCTAGCCATGATCTTACAACAATCGCCAAAACTTTCCCCCTCTACTTAAATAATACCAGACTGCCCACAGAGCGTGTCAGTGCTGTCTGTGTTCCCGTTTGTCCCCACCGCTAAGATTAATACTAACATGCATTAAAGGCCAGGGGGGCTTCTTTTGTGGGAATTACATCTACAGATGAGTGATACTTTACATAGCATTTGGATCCGAGGCCAAACTTGTGAATGAGTTTCCCCCTCTTGAGGCCCCATGCTGCTCTCTACAGTTCACCTCCAGTACAGTAGGAATCTAGCAGTAGTGTTGGAAAGATGGTTGAACATGAGGGGGGTTTGGAGGCTGGTTTTTTTTTTTTTTTGGTCATTTTCAGTCCTCTGTGGCAGGATGGCTCTGTATCTTCTACTAACTGCACTGTTTTTAGAGATCTGTTGTTGCATGCATACCTGTTTATTCTTGTTTTCAAATACCGTTCTTTCACACTCAGTTGGTGTACAACGACCTGAGCGATCTTGTCCGTGTTTTCAGTTTCATTGCACATCTTGATGAAAGCTTTACCACTGCAGTGAAAAGAAGCATGACAAGATAATCACCGGTTTCGTGAAGTTTCTGAAAAACTAAATTGGAATTCAGTCAAATTACAAAATATCTGTCACAACCAAATCATAATGCCTCGAAGCTCACTGGGAAAGTACCCATGGGTGCTATATAAATCTGAGGAGATTGATTTTGATCCAGATTTCCAACTTGAAACATGAAATTCAGGTGACATCAACACTTGCTGGTCACAACCCTGGGGTCAGTTGCCATAACTTGTCCAACATGGAGCCAATCTAAAGTTTCTGCCACCAAGGAACACACATAATGGACTCTTCTATTTAGTATTGGCATCCTGCTTCATCTGTCAGTGTAGCCAAGTGTTTTTGGCAATGCTTAATTAGCACTGCAGCCTCGTAGCAAGAAAGAGAATCATTGTGGTCCAGGAGCAGAGGAGGGTCATGCAGAGCTGCTGGAGCTTGTTAGGCATTCAAGTCCAGAACACTATTGTTTTTGTCCTGTTTTCATTTATTTGTTAGATTATTGATTGACTAAAAACGGCTACTGTATTTCAGGACACTGCAAAGAATAGTTCTGGTGCATCTGTTCAAAAGTGTTTTCATTTTTGTTCATATTACTGCCCAGTATTAAGTCTAAAATATGAGACCTTTTTTCACTTTGACTTTGTTTCGTCGACTCTGCATGGCTCAGTGATGCTGTTAAAGCCTGAGGCAGGTTATGACTGTGGTTCTTGGCCTGGAGGTGGGGAGTCGCAGACAGACAAGACTGATATGTCACAGTGACTGACATCACTCTAATCTCTCTGTAGCAGCAGGGAGTCCTTTCCCAGCACTGACTCAGAGCTGTGGGAAATGTGGCTCAATCTGCGTTTTGCATCCGCTCAGCTTAAATTGTGAGTAACTCAACTAATATTTTGGGTTCAAAGTGATCATCACCTCATTTTATGTTCACACTGCAAACTTTACTGCTCAATTTGCATTCACAGCTTAGAACAGATTTTGTTTGGCTGTTCCTGTTATTTTTACACTGTGGTCTGTGTTAGATTCCAGTGTGAACTGGTCAGCCGTGAACTGACTCACATACATAGAGAATAGTAAAGACAGATATCATGCACAGCATGCTTGGTTTGAGTCTTAAGCCTCTTTAAACTTTGCTTTAAGGCTCTAACTTTTCTCTGACATACAGTCTGTTTTTCAGTCAAATCTTGCCTTTACACTAGTGTCATCCCAAATCACAACTGTCTTCTGTGTTACAGAAGAGATACAGAATATGACTCAATCTAGAGTGGTATAAAAGTTGCATTAATTCAGATATGACTGATTAAAGGTTTCACTGCATATATCAGCCTTGTATTCATATCTATAGTATTTAGGATTATGTCTGTGTTTCGAAGCCCATGTAATTTGTGCCATTCAACTTCATATGAAAAAACCATGAATCACATAAGAGCAAAAACCAGATTGGCTTAACCATAAAGTCTTCCTATAATGTTTTATTCACTTTCTTGCCTGTACCTCCATATGCACATCCCAAAATCTGGCAATGTTGATTTCATTGTATGGCCTTAAACTGTGATCGGCTCCTAGTGTTTGCATGGGACAGACACATTATCTCATCTTGTGTGAGAGGAGAGTAAACAAGATGGGGTGGGAGTGCAGAAAGGGAAATCAGTCATATCGGTGAGTGCAGGCCACGTTAATGAGAGAGAAAGCCTATGACAGGCTGTGAGCTGGTTCAGGAGGTTGAAAGTGTGAACGTCAATGGCTGAGACCTGCAGAGTGAGGTGACATCATAGCTGATTCCAGACAGGCTGAGAGGGAAGCAGGTGTTACCACTGTGTCACTGCTCACAGTGGGAGGAGGGCAGCACGCAACCCAGAGCATTACACACTCATATCTGACGGTCACAGAACCTCAGAACAGGATAACCACCGCGCCATCAACATACTCCTCCTTTCTGCTTCACATCGTGGGAGTGAACATCAGGACATTTTGTGTGTGCTTTCAGGTGGCTGGGGAACACAAGTATCACCCTGAGTGCTTTGTATGTCTGAGCTGCAAGGTGGTGATTGAAGACCGGGATACTTACGCCTTAGTTGAGCGGTCGAAACTCTACTGGTAAGTCTGGAATTTTTAATACTGCTTTCAGTAAAGTTTGGAGAAGTTGGAAACACATGCAGGAAGCAGTTAACAGTAGAACAATATTTTTCTACTTATAAAAACAGCCTTAATATGCAGGCTGATTAGATTATGTAAGAAAAGGTCGTGAAGTTCTTTGCCTTGTATGAAATGTGTGTATTTTTATTTGACAGTGGTATTTGTAGGACATGCATCATTGTCCTGAAGTTAATGCTCATATGTTAAGTGTCACCAGCCTTATGATTTTTGCACTTTTTGAAGAGTAAATTGCACACAAGTGCATGTCCACACATGTAGTGATTCACGCTCTTCTTGTTGTGTGTAGTGGGAAGTGCTACAAGCAGGTGGTCCTCACGCCAATGTTGGAAAAACGATCCCATGACTCAATCCTCGACTCCCTGCCCCACACAGTGACCCTCGTCTCAATGCCTTCTGCAGCCAATGGGAAGAGAGGCTTCTCAGTATCTGTACTGAGGGACGTTAGCGGCTCCGTCAGCGTACAAGTCAAAGAGTAAGTGGCTCTTGACACAGGCTTAACTCTGTACCTGTCTCACTCTCATGCAGGGATGGGATGAGTAACGCCTTACGCAACTGATTATAGGTTTATTTAATAACACGCTTATTGCATTTAAGTGTGTCACCACAACAAATCTTTGTTTATTGATAGATGAAGCAACACTGTTTGAGCTGCGTTCAGTCGCACATCAGCAGAGTGACCCATTTTTTCTTAATCACGTATGTTCACAGTTAACATGTAAATTTTATAACTGTGTTGTCACCAGGGTCAGAGGAATGCTTATTAGTCCAGAGGTGCGGAATGCCATCCATGTTGGGGACAGGATCTTGGAGATCAATGGCCTCCCAGTGGGAACGCTTATGGAGGAGGAGGTAAGTTTTATCCTTTTTGCACATCCCTAATGGTCATAGAGTGGACTAATACAAATAATTATTTCATTAAAGTTCTTTTGAGCAACAACTATTTTGATGAAGTAATTCCTTGTTAGGGGCAGATGCATTTACTGAGGTGTAGTTTACACACATTAGTATCTATCATATATAACAAATGCAAATGTGATTTTGGCATTCCTCACATTCTTTCACCTTTAATACATTCCTCAACCCAGAGAGGATGGTATGTGGAATGGCAGCACTTATAGGCTCATTCCCACAACCTCACCCTCACACCATTGCATGCCTTCCATTTCATTTTTGCTTTTGATTGTTTTACTTCAGTCCACACCTATCCTGTTTCCCTGTTGTTCATTCTGTTATAACATTGCAGCTCAAATGTTCAATGAACCATTGATTTCAGTTTCATTACTTTTACTGTAGTCATACCTTTAATTATTGAGTCTCACTGCCTTGGTATCCAGTCTTAGTCTTCTTCTGTGTCTCTGTGGCAGACGAACTTAACATTAGCTTTTCTGGCTTTGATAGACTTTTTTTTAACAAAACTTTGTTCAGCAGCCACACATATCCACATATAGGTGAATATAT
>JAPTYQ010029594.1:0-11422 GCA_029814465.1 Ostorhinchus cyanosoma
CCCCCCCCCCCCCCCCAGGAGTCAAAAGGATTAGCTGACCAATGGAGCAGCTGTAAGGGCATTACATCTGTTTTACAATTGCACTCAGGCTTTCATCTGGGGTTGTTAACAAACACAATAAATTCCCTGATCCCCTTTCTCCTCTCATTCCCTCTGTCCACTCATGGAGACAGGGGGAGGGATAAGTGAAAAGTGGAGTCAGGACACATAAAACATGTTCTGAAATGAAGCAGATACTTTAGAGAAATCAATCCTGTCCGACCCGACATGAACGTTACAGGCCGTTTCCAGAGGTTAAAACCACAGTCACGTGTCCACCTTTCACCTCGTAGCTGCTCACATCCAGACAACCAGGTGGCAAACACAACGCCATCACACCTCAGCACGTCCAGCCTACAGCTCACAAACATCCGTCTGCTTCCTGGTTGGTGGAAGTGGCCAAAATGGGACCAAATGCACCAATAAACAAAGTGACTTATCAGGCAGGACAACAAAATGGAAAGTGGCTGAGTGAAGCTGCCGAGCGCAGGTCGACAATGGAAAGGCCTGAGCCAACGGGTCGGGGAGTCACAGAGGGATTAGGTGACCTCCGGTTTCCGCTCTGGGCTCGTCCTGTTACCAGTGAGGAGGGGGGATTGTGTGGTGGAGGGGGGTGACTGACATGGGGGAAGGAAAGTGCTGACCTCACACACCAGTACAATACAATGCGCTTCACATTGCTCTGGACCCCCCCCCCCCCCTTTAAACACACACTGACACACACACATATACACAGCCTGTAGACTCAGGAATGTCACCAAGAGGAAATATGTCACAACATCCCCATCACAACTACCACACAAGCTAAAAAATCCAAGAGTTGCTGAGACTCTGAGTTATGGCATAAGTGGAAAACAATTAAACACAACAAAGTGGTCAGCAGAAAACTAGAGAAAGGCATTCACGCTTTGTCTGGAATGTGAGTAATATTATGAATCCACGACTGAACCTTGTAACCTGTAGCTCTGTGAGGATAGCCTGTTATGTCAAAGTCAGTTGTTCATCAACATTAGCATCGAGCTAATGAAGAACATTACACAGAGCTCCAAAACTCCTGAACATTTTCAGATATGACTGAAACCTCAAAAGTACCTCCAAAACCTTGATAATTCTACTGCAGTGCCAGTTCAACGGTATTGTAAGCAGAAATCAACCACATTTCTTCAGCTCATACAGGCTCTGACTAATCTGACTGCAGTTCTTCTACAGCAGCGTTGGCAGAAGGTTAACACGTGACACGAGTTCAACAGTGAGCTAAAGATCCAGAAATGTGCCTCAGGGGAAAGAAGAGTGAAAACTGATTTAAATTCATTAGCAGACCTGTAAAACATCTAATTTACTGCATATTGAGTGGAAAAGGCTGTTACCTAAAAACTAAACAAATGAAAACAGGATTTATTCGACTAATACAACCTCTGGAAATTTTTATTGATAAAAAGAAAAGTTTATGTTGTTCCCAAAGTGCGTCATATTTTGAGCTTAAAACATGATCATGTGAAAATAAAAAGTGGGTTCAAAGTGACATGCAGGACTGCTGAAAATCTGAAAAAAGAAACATTTGCATAAATGAAAAATGCAGTTATAGGTAGTGGATTAACATAATGACGGATACTGAATGTTCCTTAACACATTAAAGCCTGAACTACTGGGGACATCTTCCAAATCACAACGATAAATCACACTCTAAACCACATTAAAGAGTAATGTAGGCCGTGCCATCTCAACTTTGCAACATTTCCTGTCATCTTCTTCAGAGTAATTGTCAGCACTTTGCTGAATCCAAACATGGCTCAACATGATGGTGCATGACACCACTTAAAAGTGTCTTATGCGTCCCCCCATTATTTAACCAGCTCCCTCAAGTTCAGCCCTCCAGGCAGACGTTACCTTGGCATGAGATCTGAGCAATCTACAAAGTCAAAGTAATCACTGTGGCTCTCAGGAGCTGAGGAAGGAGAAGAGAAGTCGTAGGCAGAATGCGCATCTAAATGAGCAGCGATGTCCGATAAGGCCAAGACTGACTTTTACAGAGATAATCTGCAAGGATCAAGAGCCAAGGGAAATCGGTAGAGCAGAAAATTTCAGTGCGGGGATTATCCTGCAGGAGTGAGATGATTCCATTATGTGAAATCCACCATCAGTCAACTACATCAAATCCCTGAGATCCTGAGGTGGGGTCTTGTGTTCACTTGTCTTTGTATAATACCCCATTAGATAAGATGAAACTGCACCAGACTTTGGTCTTTAAAGGCTTGGCTTGTTTAGAATGAACAGGTTGGCTCCAGGTCTGAGCAGGTTTCCACGAAGTATAAATCTGTGACCTTTCATGTTCCTTTCCCTCTGAACAGCAGAACTCGAGAAAACATGCCCCTCTAAAAACAAGTTAATAATGAATTTAAGATATTTTTGCTTGAATTAAGCAAAAAAAAAAAAAAAAATCTGCCAATTGAACAAATGAAAAGCATCTTGGTCAGACTTCTTCAGATTTTCCAGATCTATTGTCTATAAATTAGTTCTTCTATCTCACTGAAAAGTTCCTCTTTAGGTGATTGTGTCTTATCTGAAGTGTGATGAGATATTTGGACTGAAATGAGAAAAAGGAACTGGGTAAGATTTAGATTTTTTTCCAGTGAACGACTCAAACCTCGACCAGAACAACAGAATTCAACATTCTGAGACTCATTCAGAGCAACAAGACAAAAACGGGCCGCTCAGATTTACACTGCACCTTCACCAAATGTCTACTCCACAAGCACTTTGTGAACAGCCCCAGCTGGTTTCTGGTCTTCGCTTCTCTGCTCGAGACAGATTGGCAGCATTGTTCATATTTAGCCTCTATTTATCTTTACGAGTCAGTTGGGGAGAAATGTATTTACCAGGGAGCGAGCGGAGAGCCGTACACAGTCTAAATAGTCCCATCAGGGCCGTGTGAAACGGGATGTTTAAACTCTATTGGTGTCGTATTCATGACCCGCACACCGGCCAAAAATAACAGTGGCTCTATGATTTACCAGACAACAAGAAACCAACACAAGGAGAAAAAAAGGGTTTGTTTGCCTGTAAGTTTGTTGAACTTAGGACAGACTGTGCATCAGTGTACTTCTCTTGAGTAAACTGCATTAAGGACTGAAAAAGCGTGATGGAAATGATGTGTTCAGATAGCAAACTATCAAATAAATAGAAGACAAGAGGTGGAAAACTGTGGCCAAAATAGAAGGACAGGCAGGATGTGGACGGACGAGTAGAAAACGGCAAAAGAGCTGCACAAAGGCAAAAAGCGCACAAGTGGTAGTTAAAACGCACAAACACACCCAAGTCAATTACTACCCATACAAATCATTCACCACAGCACACAGTCGCAACTACAACTTAGTCACCAACTGTTTGTTACATCATCTGAGGATGAGTTTGGAGACAACAGAGATGCAGAAGGAAAGAGGGGGAGAAAATAGGGACTTATGGGAACCTTTCTGGCAAGAGGAATAATGACTTTACTGGAACTCAGTGGACTGTTGTTCCACCAGGACGCCATATTCTCCAACACACCAAAACTAAAGAAGTCAGCCAGACAAATATTGGACATCGTATGCTTTTTTCTTTTTCTTTTTTTTTTTGAGGCTTGTAGAAACCATAATGAGGGATTAAGGCCTATTTGTTTGCCGTCCACAGTGTGCACAGGGCTTAAGTGCAGCTGATGAGGTGTGGACTTGGACAATTCGACACAATTCCGAGGAAAGGCCGGGGCAGCTCAGGTCTTTTGTGGGGTGACATACGGTGTGCCTTTCTATTGTGCCAGGGAGGATTATGGGTAAGGAAGGGCGTGATAGGCAGGGGAGGAAAACTTTGTCAGTGTCAACAGTGAGTCACGAGTGGAAACCCACGACTCCTGCTCTCACGTTCTAAACCAACCACTTAACTGCGACAAACAGTCACCATTTGTTCTGGAATTTAAATGAAGAATGTTCATTTTCACATTAAAAGCACGACATCCTGGTTGGTCTGAGGCAGGGGCCGAATGGAAACAACAAAGAGGGAAAACTTTTTCCACCACGCTGTATTTATGTATATAACCATATGTTTTCCTTCACTACTGGATAGCAACATAAAATTAACCCTGCAATTTGAGACACTTAGGTTTTATTTGGGTATTCTTCAGTCATGTTGATTCTATTACACTAAACTGGAAAACGCCACACTTTTCGACAGGGACTTAATTAGCCTTCATGTTAGGTATTTTAGAGTCTATCTAGGACAGGGGTCTACAACATGTGGCCTGGGGGTCCAGTCCGGCCCGCGGGATGACTTAACGAAATACAAAAACTACACTGAAGACGTGAACGATCAAAGATGTTCAAATAATTTTAGGTCAGTTCGATCTAAAGTGGGTCAGACCAGTAAAATACTATCAAAATAAATTATAAATAATGAAAACCACAATTTTTTAAATATGTTTTAGTGTGAAAAAAGGAAAATTACACAAAAAATTGACCTTTACAGAGTAGCCTTTTACAAAAAATGTGTAAAATCTGAAATGTCTTCAGAGAATTCAGTGTAATTGCACCAATATTCTGCCTGTTAGTAAATGTTTTGTGTATTTGTAGATCCACTGTGATCTGTATGTTATAATGAATATGTGAAAATGAGAAGCTGAGGCCAAATAATGGCAGAAATTGTTAAAATTGCACTTCTTTTCTAATATGGTTCATATTTTTCACTTTTTTTAAAGGATATTTTGTAGATGTAAACATTTTGATATTATATTGAACATTTTTCACAGTAAAACACAGAAGTTAGATATACACATTTTGGAATTGATATTATTTATATATTATTATGTAAGGATTTGAATGATCCGGCCCACTTCAGGTCACCCCTGAGCTAGGACAGAAAAATTACCAACCAAGATTGTAGTCCCTGAACTCGTCCATGATCAGGCTTCTTCTCTATTGTAATCTGATAAATTAGAACCTCTGGAACTACGACGCCTCAACATTTCCTGCATAAACAGTTCAATCTTATGTCCACAAACATCATAGTCATAAGACAGCGTTGTAGTGCAGGATAGGTGGGTAAATACACGAGACGAGGAAGGAAAACAGAAATAGGTGAAAAATGCTGCTTCCACTGAAACTCATGCCTCCATCTGAAAAGTACTTTTTATTGCACTTACATCATTTGCATTCCATCTGATAACTACCACTCATATATCCTGGAAGCCAAAATAGGCTGCTTTAATAGCAGTGTGTAATGCTTTTCTAGAAAACAAAAGCCTGTGTTCTGTCTCTCTGCCACTGATATAATTTACAACCAGTTTCTAAGCGCTTTCATATTTGCTTCTCTAAACACTTTGGTAGGTCCGTGTGGTGCAGGAGCCGATGGGTTTCGTCTTTGAAGTTGGTTTGTGCAAAAGCGGGACTCTGTACTTATAGCATGACCAATGATGGCCACAACGTGAAGAACGTCACACACCACCTACAGAAACCTCAGCTGAAAATGTAAAGAAAAAAAAAGAGATTCTAAAAAAAAAAAAACATCCTGATGGAAATGTGGTGTGCCAAAAATACCACAGCAGTGTAGCGCTGATAAAGACATGGAGACCAGAAGCAGATAAAGGCACAAATTTCCCCTTTTAACAACTTCCAATGAAGCCCAGGAGCCATAAAACCCATGGACTAGATCAGTGAACATGTAAACCGTGGTAAGAAAGAAGAAACACCACAACTGGAGTTTTGTGGTCGTTCGCCGAACAGCCCAGAATACGGGAAAGACGAGGGGAGAATGATTAACAGTGTGTCTGTATGAGATTCCACTTAAAGCCCTTCCAACCATTCATCTTGGCTCTGCGCCGCAACCCTGTGATTCATTTCCACCTTCATCCACAACTGCCCTCATACGTCTGCGACTTCTCATTTGACTTGGTCTCAGTAGTTTTTTGGGTTTTTTTCTTTGTCAGTCGTTTTTATGCGAGGGCTTGACCCGGACCTGCTCTCCCCCTGGGAATTCCACAGGTCTGGAGTAATGTTGGGAGGCTCCTGCTCGGCAAACTGATCAGGAATGTACCAACCAAGGGGGAAGAGGAGGCGGAGGTGGGCTTCTCCCAACTCCCAGGGAAACACAGCGCTTCATTGTTCTCTTACCTTTACATTCCATCCTTCACCTCTTTCTGTTTTAAAATCACACCCCTCCACTAAACACAGCCTCTGTGCTGCTTTTGTAGGACTTCTCTCTCATTCCTTCCTGTCCCTCCTCCTCCTCCTCCTCCTCCTTCTGCTGCTGTTTTCTTCTCCTCCCTAATCATCTTACCTGGCACTTTCCCGCAGCTAGAAATGATGTAGTGACAGAAAACTTCATCACATTTATCTGCCTGTTACCAATGAGGGGGGTGAAAGTGAGTGGGAACGACAATCTATAATGAATCCTGCAGATTTACAGCTCGACTTCGAGGTGTGTGTTCGTAGGTGTGATTTGGGGTATTTGTGGATGACTAAGTGCGCTTTCCGTGCCAGAATAAGCAGCAGTGGAATCATAAGACATTTTGTCATTGAGCAGATCCCGACAGGTCCCTGCGTGTCCGTCTGTGTTGGATGTTCACAAACGCTACTGGAGTCACACAATCCGCCCCAAAGCCGAGGCTCAGAGCGCTCGTGAAAACACAACACGAGCTGATGAGGAGGCAGTCTGCAGGCCCGACCCGCCAACCAGACCAGGGCCTCCGCTTCATTTACCGCGATGCTTAAGATCAACAAAGTGAAGAGCAGCTCAGAACCCCCCCCCCCACGCTGCCTTGAAGATGCTAATCCATCACAGTACAGTAGCCTCCCAGCCTCTTTGATCACTTTCAGTAACTTTGACGGCCTATCCCACAACAATAAAGGCCTTCTATTCAGGACTTAAAACACAACTGTGCCGTGATTACAAAGTCAAAAGGCCTGAATTATGGCTGCAGAAGATAGCCAGCTCATATAGAGATAAGAGAACCGATGATAATAATGAGAGAGAGGGAAGTCACCTGATGCAACAGGCTGTAAGTTATAAAAGGTGGAGGGTTGGAGCAGGACTTCAACACTGATTAACCTTTGAACATTCACCCATCGCATGAAACCGAAAATTCACTGATTTTTTTCCCCTTTGGTTCAGGCTTCTACCAGACGACCAGCGTGCACGCCGTAGACTCCCTTTGAAAAGGAATGTCCTCTAGTTTGGACTCAGCATGTTGCTAAAACAGAACCTAAACGACATGACTTCAAACGTGGCTCAAATGCAGTCCTTAACCGACAAGCTGGTGGACGCTCCGAGGTTACTTTCTGAGTATGTGGTTTCAAAGTCAGATCTTGAAGCGTCCCTCGTGGCTTTTTTAGGTTAAAGTTAGTATAAAAAGCCACAAAACCAAGTGCTGAAATAAATTGATGACTCAGCTTGACAGAGATACAGACACTTCCCAGAAAGAGGCCTTTTACCACTGCCCATCTACAGCCTGTAAGCACAAACAAATACAAGGCCTGTACAAACTTTTCTACGGATCTTTAAAGCAGCGTATGACTGTCATGACAAATGTTTGTTCAAATGTGTCCAAGCCCAGTGCTAGCCTAATTAGCACTAATCCATTAGTCTTTCCATGTTTACGCACCTGAGTCTCGTCCGTCATGATGAACTGACTCCAACATAAACACAGTCCACTTTTTACACAACAAACCAAATTGTCACTTGGGCCTTTTCAGAAATGTTGTCACCAAGTGCATTGTGGGAATAGCGACTGAGTGAAGTGGCTTCTCACAAATTCGGCAAGAAAAGTAGCCAGAGCGCTAACGTCTCCAGTCCACCGGGGTTGTTTTCCGGAATGAGTCTAGTCGGTGAATGGAGGTAAAGGACACATTTGGGTTCAGTTTCAGCAACAGACAAACTACTGCTGCAGGGAACTCATTTTCCCATCATGCACTTCACACCAAAATTTCCGAAAAGGTCCGAGTGACATTTGGGTTTGTTCTGTAAACAAGTGGACTATTTATGATGGAGTCAACTACGAAGATGTTCAACGTGAGGGAAGTGATTCAGGTGCATCAGCACAGACAGACTAAAGGATCAGAGACAATGAGGACACACTGCAAAAATCTAAATCTGACTAAGATCATTTTCACTTGTTCCATTGGCAGATTTTATTTTATTTTTTTGCTTAATTCAAGCAAAAACAAATAAAATCTGCCAATGGAACAAGTGAAAATGATCTTAGTCAGATTTCTTGAACTCAGATTTTCCAGATCTGTTGTCTATAGATCAGTTCTGAACAGTTCCTCTGTAGGTGATTCTGTCTGATTTGAAGTGTGATCAGATATTTGGACTGAAATGACACAAATACACTTGGTAAGGTTTAGATTTTTCCAGTGTGTCACTAGGGTTGGACACATTTGAACAAACATCTGGGATCAAAGTCAGACGCTGCTTAAGTTAAAATCCTAGTTTGAAAGTGCAGGCACGTTTTAGAACTTTCACAGGTATCGATTCAAGGTCAGGGATGATGCTGGGACACGTCGACCTGAACATTCCTTCCATTTCAGAGGAGCTGTGTTCGCCACAGGGAGAATTCCACTCAACAATGATAATAACACCTATGATAAATATGTGCAATCTTCCAGAGGCTTGTTTTACAACACATGGTAATTAGAATACAGGTTAAGGGTGGCTAACTCTCAATGGTCGCTGTAGAAACCAACTGTCATGGGAACTTTGTCCTTGGTTTACACCCAGAGAGGATCGAATGCCTGCGGGGAAAAGACCTGATCATATACCAACGACTGGAGCCCAGCCCTTACCTTGACACTCATTTCCGACGGCTTCATGCCCCGGTTTACACTGGCACTGTCCGACCGGCACCACCCACTCCCCGTCCACGGTGCAGTAGATCCGGGGGAGGTCGTCGCTGATGGCATTTTTCACACAAACGCCACTCACTTCCCTCAGGGCCTGGTTCTCACCTCCCGCCACAGTTTCCGGGAACGACGCAAGGCTCTTCACTGTGGACGGGCAAGTTTTATAGTAGACCCTGACGGACAGCAGAGCCACACAGGCCCCGATGTCCTGAAAGGCTAAGTAGAAACCTTTTCGAGAGAGGTCCCCCACCACCCGTGTCTCGGTGTTGATCCGTAGTTCATTTTTGCTGGTGACTTCATCTGGCGCTATCGTGGCCACTTTCTTAAACTGACCCTTACGGAAGGTGGTGCCAACATCTGCGTCTGATTCCGACGTGAAAAGGTTGAAGGTTTCCTTACAGGTCAGTGAGGCGCCGTCAAAAGAGTTGCAGTCACGCACAACAAACTGGAGTTCCACGAAGACCCGTGAGGCCGATGGACGCCGTTGGATAAAAGTGGTGCGGAGCCAGTTGTCCTGTTCTCGTTCCCCGACGTTGCAGACGGAGTAGGTGTAGAACTGAGAACCGTTCAGGGTTCTCTGGACGACCTCCCACTGAAACAAATCCACACAAACCCACAAGGTTAGAGGAGGGCCGGCCCAGCGCTACCGGATGGACAGTCGTACTACGTTTGTGTTTCCCTTTCACAGCTATTTATGACAGATGAGGAATGGAACCTCATTTTGCAGGGAATAATGAGCACTTTTAGATAAGTGATTGAAAAACATGTTTCAACCTAATTTTCTGTCTTAAAAATAGTAAAAACCCCTCAGTAACGGATGGACAGAAAATGAACATCTGTTTTTAAACACTGTATAAAACCAGCCTTCAAGTGTGGCTCCAATGTTCATAAAACTGTCCAATCTTTACTGTCGGTCCTCTTAAGTGTCTATTTTGCAAAACAGTAAATAGTTTGTATTTTTTCAATATATAACCGGACCTGTGGGGAACCACGGCTGGGACTAAGGCCCAATAAAAGGACTACCACTGCACTCCCACCACTGTCATCTGAGTTTGGAAACAGAAGTCATCTGTATGTAGGGAATTCACGGCTCTACAGGTTACTAATTCTTCCCCCTCTGTATTTTAACTACCCTTCCAGTAACACATTTCTGCCACAGCTCTACTTAATGGCTCTGCACACCATAACACTAAAGTTAACCTCAAGGACTGTTTGAATGCATTTCTGAACATGTGCAGATAGAAAACTATTTCTAGTTTAGTCTTCCCTCTGTCGGTATGTAACCTGGACAGTGCAGCTGGAATACTCAATGCCACCACAAATATCTCTGAAAAAGTGACCTATATATGCCTTAACATAAAATTGGCTCTTGAGGAATAAGTGGCCCCCAGAAGGGCAGAGGCTGTGGTTTGCTCCCTGCATGAAGCCACTGTGCCATTAATTAAAGGAATGTGCATTGTTGGCTGAGTGTGTGGTGTTCCATATAAACCTGAAGTACAACAGCAGGCCCAACACCTCTGTTAACCAGCTGCTGAGCATTCTTTTGGAAAGAGGGGGTTTAAAACTTAAAATAATAGATATCCTAAGTGATGGTGGGTATATTTTAACCCATAAAGACCCAAACAACCACTGGCGACCAAATGCATACTGATCTAAAATGTTTAATACCTGTTCCATCCACTGAACTTAATAATACATATAAATAAATGCTATACAATACAGTTACTAAACCACTAAATCTATCAGTATGTTGAATTAATTCAGGTAAAATACAGTTCTTCATCTGTTCATGGTCATCAGATATGATCCTATTTGGACGTTCAGAGGCTCCGTAGTTACCATGGAAACACTGTCATCTTCTACAACATTGATTCACCAGTAAAACCCATGGAGTTGGATCAGTGACAGTGGATGGACACACTTGTTTTTACATGCAGTTAGTGATGTCTTTACTGTAAAAGTCCCTTTTTCTTCCGTATATGACCCTCAGTTTTAACCTGAGCTTTTATGAACATCACATGGTCAGTAAATTAGATACAGGAAAATACAGGATTTATACTGAAAACCAAAAAATACAGAGGATAATATTATAATAAAAGGTGATAAACTGAGGTAGGTAATCCCAGCCCATCCCAGTAAAAGTCCTGACATGTACTGGTTCTGCCTGTTGCATAACTGTCCATGTACCTGGATGAGCAGATGTGCTAAAATGGGCTGGAACAAATACATGGAAGGACTTCCACTCTCTGGAGCAGAGGTACCAACCTGTCTGGAATCTCCCTCCAGAGTCCAACCCACACATTTGTTCCAACCATTCACTGAACCAGCCCATTTGGATGAGCACAACCCCTCATCCAGGTCAATGGATAATTAATGGACTCACCTGGACTTTGACTGTATGGAGCTGGGATAACCCACCTCCGGTAGTAAATCACTTAAAGCAGTGATATTTGTCTTTTTTCAGTGGAATAGTTTCCTTTTCCCACATTTCCCTGTGGTCTCCATAAACTGTAAATGCT
>JAPTYQ010029823.1:0-11413 GCA_029814465.1 Ostorhinchus cyanosoma
TGCAAAGCTATCTGCAGATTCATTTGGGCATAAATCCAGTGGATTTCTACAACCTGTTTGAATTCCTTCTTCATTGGATGCGTCTCTAACTAGCTCCGTCCCCACATTTGCACATATAACAACATTTCTCCAGTTCCACACAATTGTTTGTCAGCAGTAGCAGTTGGAGCCCATTACTGAAAATGTTCAGTTGTTGGTTGAATGGGACAGAGCAGCACAGACAACAACCTGGAGGGGGCGGGGCCTGAACGGGTTCATGTGCATTTAAAGATGGATCTGTGGAGTTGAATGAATGAAGAATTAAGACCCAAGCAGAGCATTTATAGTTTATGGAGACCACAGGGAAATGCAGGAGAATGAAGAATTCCATTTAAAAAAGAAAATATCGCTCCTTTAAGATTTGCAAACCACTGACAGGTTGCAGCAGCGCAAACTAGCAGCTTGTCAAATCAGGAGTGACATGAGTTTTAGGGTAGCTCACTTATTAGCCCGTAGGGATATTCAGTCTCTGCATTTTACCCATCCTAATACACACACCTTACCTAGCATTAGCATACAGCACACATTAGGAGCAATGAGCTACTACTGAAGGCCCTTAGGGACCAACTCCAGATCTGCATCAGTATCATGGCCAAGAACACAGACAGGAAAATTTTCCTAAATGTACCTGTTTTTAGTGGTGCAGCATAATGTCAAATAGTGCATTTTATCTTTTTTATGGACTTCAGCATTATTATCAGCTGTTTCCCTGAAGAAATCCTGCCTCTACAGTGTTTTCTTGGCTTATTAAAGTGCTGCCAACTCTGCTCAGAACCATCAATAGAACTACTTTGGGAATAGATGGGAGTATCAAACATCTAATTTTTTTAGACGTTTTCATTGTTTCCATACTAGAAATGTAACCGTCTTCAATATTTTAAGATGCTTTAAATTATGTCGAGCTACAAAAACGAAGCCTGAAAAGCCATCCGTTGAAATGGAAATGATGCACCATCTCATTGCACTGGTATAAAGTAGCATTTTCTCAGAACACTGCAAATGAGTCAATTGCAATTTTCAGTTCATCCCTTCATGAATCTTTAGTCTGAACGGGACTTTGCTTGACCCCTAAGAACACTTTACCTGAATGGGAAAAGTAGAGACATACAAACCTTTTGGATCAGTTCAAGGATTTCCTCGTTGCTCTCCAGTATGCAGGACTGGAAGATATGCCGAAGCATATCTTGTAGGATTGGGTTGATCCACATAGCACAGCTCTAGAAAGCACAAACACAAACCAATACCTGGTTACAAAACTGTTTAGATTAGTCTGAACAGCATCAAAGTGGACATTTATTATTAACAGTGAGAAAGTGACAGATTCAACAACATCCAACATAAAATTAAATTATCACACTGCTTGTTTCCAAATGTACCTGATCTGCTTTGGACAGCAGTGTGAAGAGTGTTTCCAGAGCTGCCCTTCTAACCGATGATATAGTGTGTCTCAAGAAAGGCCAAACCCGAGGGACTAGAACCGTTAGCGACTGCTGCATGCTAGAAAACACACAAATGGCATTTGCATGTTCATACTGTGTCAAACACCACCCTGTGTGTGACAATAGATTTGTCATTTTGGTGCTTCCACATGGCTCAGATGAGGGCAGGAAATTAGTTTGAAAGCAACAAATACGGAGTGTAAATGTGTCACAGAAGGGGGTAATTCTAATCATGAATGGTTTATATGGAAGATGCAAATAAAAGTGGAAAATAACATTTTACAATGTATGGAATGGTTATTTTATAACCATTACATAAATTGATTGATACAAAAGAACTTGATTGTCATGAATATCCGTTTATCAGATCTGTTTCTGTTTAGCTGCAAACACTTAAAAGTATATAAAAAATATCACACACACACTGGAACATACTGGTCACATACTGGAAAAATATTGACAACATACAAATACTACAAAGATGAAATTTTAAATATACAAATAGTAATTTATTGGTCCACTTAACAGAACATGATCTATACATACAGTTTGGATTTCTATATTAAACATGGGCAAAAAGGCATAGGCTGAGGCAAAAACTTATTTATGCCGACCCAATTTACAAAAAAGAAAGTTTCAGAAAAAAGAAAACAAGATGGCACAGTTTTAAAAATAATATAAATAAAACAAACACTATAATCTAAGCCAAATCTCAGATTCATACTGATAATTGTCTTCCTTTATCCTAATATTTCATATTTATGGAATACCTTAGTTTTAAACATCCTTTTAAATATAGTCACTGATGTGCATGTTTGTTAATTTTTTATTGAGGTTATTCCATAATTTTACTCAAATTACAGATATGCATTTGCCTTTTGTGTTGATCCTTGCCTTTGTTGTCTTGAACATACAGATCCCCCTAAGGTTGGACTGAGACTCTCTGACTGAGACCAGCTCCTGTGTGCAGGTGGAAGGAGGCTGTTGTGTGCCTTATAGATGAATACAGCAGTGTGGAGGGGAACCACATCTTTCAATTGCAGAATATTTGTACTGATGAAAAGTGGAATGGTTGGTGCCAAGTAATCCTTCTGGTGTATATTCTTAATGGTTTTCTTTTGCAAATACTATTAAAATACAACTAAATACTACTAAAATATACCAGAGCTAACTCTATACTACTGATAAGAAATATGTACAACATATAAGGATATACAGCAATAAAGGACATATACAAGGAAAATTAAAAACAAGGTGCATGGGTCGTGAATATGGCCAATTACTACAGTATATAGTGATTAATTAAACTAATACTATGTAGATCAAAACTGCTATTATCTGCAAGCTGACCTGCACTGCCGGACTTGTGGGTAGGTGAGCAACAAGGACAGCAGTGTCATGATGCTGTTGGTGGAAGCAGTGAGGTCGTCCAGGTCCAGAAGAGCATCCCACAGTGTGTTCACTATGAAGGGCACCTGAGGAGACAAACAGACCTTTAAATGAGGACGGGATCAGAAAAATGACTCCGAATAGTGAGTGAAGCGTTACAGACATCAGTGCCTTTCTGACCTTACTGGGGAGCAGTTGTACCAAACCTTCCACTACAGGTATAAGGGCTGCAGCTGCCACAGCCCTCACATCATCGTCCAGGTCCTGGAGGCCAACGGTGATGGCAGGGAGAACCCGAGGGAGCAGAACAGAGATCAGGTCCTGTGATAGAGAGAAGAACGTCCACATAACTTCACATAGAGAAACCTACAATTTTAAAGGTTGTAAATTAATGATGGAGGAGCACGATATACTATAGTACTTTCTAAATAATGCTTCAGAGGTAGTAGTGCAGTAAGATGTTCTGTAGAAAATCTGCTTTTGAAAGTAGTCAAGTAAAAATCAGGACAGCTGTACAAGTTGAAGCTTTTGTAAAAAGGAGTGTACGGTAGATTTGAGGTTCTAGTATCCTAAAAATTTGTCTTGAGCCTCTTACACGCGGCTGCCAGTTCCTTCTGGGTACCCATGATAATGCTTGTAATATATACATTCTATACATCCACATAGCCACAATCAGCTAAAAACGTCAATAAAACCAATTTTATAAAACAGAAGACAATCCAGATAACAAGCACGTACATGGGCAAATATCCAAACCAAGCCAACACTCCGAGACCAGCATATGCCATGAATATTTTATGAAAAACAGACCAATGAGACAAACTTTGCAGGGCCAAGCTAACACTAAGCCGATCCAATGGTACAAGTATTATTTCTCTACTGATAAAACTCACTGTAACGAGACAAAGAAGAGCAAAAATAAAGGTCAAAATACAAAGTGATGATTACGAATTTTGTCTTAACTTTGACATTTTCTGATCATAACTTGATTTCATAGGAATGAAGTTTCTGCTACCAGCTAATCCATTGTTTTGTGTTACATTGAAATGAGGGTTTAACAGGTTAAATCTCCTGCTTTATAGCAAGAGAGCGGTTTGTTTAGCTTATGTTGAGGCTGCTTCAGACTGAAAAATAATAAATGTCAGGACGGACAGGTTTCCACTTCATGGTCTGACCAATAGAGACTAGGGATGCAAAAGTACTGGGGAAAACAGTGTACCATTCAGTCTGCCCTGCACAGGACAATGTGCCCTTATGGACTGCATGTTTTTGGTGTTACAATTGATTTTGCATTAGCAGCGAAAGGCGAAAGTCTTTCTCTCTGGACATGCATGTAGCATGCAGCACAGGGAAGCCACACCCCTCAATGAGAGACAGTGGATGGAGAAGCGGCTTTAGACTCAACACACAGAGTCCTGCACAGATCGACCACTTTCCCAAACCTGAATCAGAGTACATTAGACCCATGATTAAACACAATGTCTACACAGTAACGCACTTTTAAGTTCCCATGTGTCCCTGACCCAGTGCAGGACTGACACACATACAATACTGTGACACACTATTACAAGGAAATGCATACAGTAGATAACCATGGCGTTTTATATGGACGTTTTCTTTTATATCCCTACGCAGAACAGGAATTTATTTATTTAAAAAAAAAAAAAGAAAAACCTTTGGCCTTATGTGTGGACGTGCCTGTTTTATACGACTGTAAACAACTAAAGGAATAAGAGAAGGTTCTATTATTCAGGACAGAAAGGGTTATTTAATTCAGTACAGTGATAAAAATTGCTCCTGCTGTGCAATTCAGTTTTTGCTGATAAACAAAATAAAACACAATTTAAGGAGAAAAAAAAAGTTCTCTTTATGCACATAAAACCTACTGAAACCGAACCAAAAAACTGAGGTATGGACCGAACCATGGGATACCTGTGCTGTTGCACCCGTAAAAGAGAGAGACAATGATTCACCTTTACATTCACACCTTGGGCCATTTAAAGTTACCAAGTGACACATTCAGATGCCTATCTTTGCCCTGTGGGAGGAAGCTGGACTCACCCCAGGGAAGCCCATGCAGACACAACATGCAAACTCCACACAGAGGCCCAAGTCAGTGCCACAACTGCCCCGGTGCATCACTGGGAACAGGTAAAGGGTTAAGACTTGGTGCTTCACTGCAGCAGCTGGAGTCAATTAAGTCTTTAAAGCAAACCCAAACAATTCTTGCAGGTGTTCTGAATTTGTTGATGATTTACAAACCATCTGTCTGTATAAACACAGACAAAAAGCACAGCTTCTGAAGCATTGAGTAGACCATACTGCATTGCAGGAAGTAGCATATTTTTTATGAAAATAGAAAGCAAACTGAAGCTCTGAAATGCAACAATCAAGATGAACCGACAAGTGCATGATTTTTCTTTCCCGTTCTAAAACTTCGGTCTGCTGCTGTTCAACCTGTGCAGAAAGCGACATTTCCACACCAAGACCACATGCTGCTTCCAGACCAAACAGGCTTCTCATTCCAGCACATATCCTCCAAACCCCACAAGTTAAAGCCATGAACATATGGATCTCATATCAGGAAACATTACTGAGCCTTGCTATGCTTATTTCACACCTCTTCGTACAGACATAAAACAGATGGTACCTGTCGGACAGCCAGGGCATATTTGATCCCCAGCAGACCTCCATGCCGGACCTCCCACTGGTCCTCTTTCAGCAGCTTCAACAGGACATCAACTGTCATGGAAACACCACTTTCATTCATGTGGCGAAGGGCCACGCCGAGCGTCTGGGCACACGTTTCCCTCACAGGAGCCACCACCTGGCAAAGAGTAAGAGGTGGAGAATGAGCACAAAAGGGCCAAAACTATTACACTGCATTCAATCAGTTTGATATTGTTATTACACAACATCACAGTATTAAAGGTGGGGTATGGAGATGTTTTCCTGGAGCATTTTTTTTATTACATTGCATAAAATCACCTTCACACCCCAATTGCAAACAATTAATTAAATTCTCCCCCCTGTACGTACTCCTCTTCGGGCATGAATCACGCATTCTCAGAAGGTTGGAGCACTTGTACAGGACATTAAGCCAGAGCTAGGATAGTAATATTAGGATGTAAAGTTCACTGGTAAGCTGTTTTGTCACCAACATAAATCTCTAGGGAATGTAACATTAGCCAGATAGGTATGAATTGGGGCTGTTCTACTCTATTAATGTTAATAAGACATGAAAGTGTGAAAGCCGACCTCATCAGATACAAAATCTCCAAAACGGTCAAGAGCGAAGACACAGAGCAACCGGATGACCAGGTCCTCAATCCACTCCTGATGCTGCCGCAACATCTGACCGAGACAAACGGAGACTTCAGGTCACAAGCAATTTTATCATTAATGTTGTAAATCGACAAAAACAGAGGAAGACGTACCTGCTCTGTAGTGCTTCCTACCAGTTTCCCGCCTCCTGCTCCGTGGGACTTGAGGATTTCTCTGAGACCTGTGCCTGCACCGTGACGGACCTGAAAACAGACAAATGTCACTCAGTTTTGTTGTTCAGGTTTTAGAATTTTGTCGCTGCCTCCATAACCCAAATTCACAGCTTCTTCAAAAATAGATGGACTTTATTGATCCCAAGCTGGGAAATTGTAGTGCAACAGCAGCATGACAACAATAAAAATAGAATACAATTAAAAATAGAACACAGGAGCGAACACACTATACATAATATATTAGAAGTATAAAAACAGAACTGGTAAAAAAATAAAATATGAACTAGACAACAAAGCAGTAAGGTGTCAAAATAAACTAAAATATAAAATAGTATCATCTCCATAGAATGTACTGGAACGACATTTACAAAAGCACAAACACAACCCTACCTTTAAGGTCTCTGTAGTTTAACAAACTTTGATCAACACATAGGGGGTATAATTAAGGGTGATTCAGATCTCAACGTATTTTATGTCTGTGTACAGCACTTTGGCCAACTGTGTTGTTTTTAATGTGCTTCATAAACCAGGCTGACTTGATTATGCTGGTTCAGCAGTCCTAAAATACAAAGTGATAGACAGTGTCTTAAGCTGCTGAAACGTCAGGCTCAAACACTGGTACTGAACTGTAGTCATGTGTATTAATATCAGTGTTCATCTTAGATGCAGTGTGTAAATAGAGGTTGCCAAGTTTGACAGATTAAATTTAACTTGAAACAGAAGGAAATGTTGGTATTTTTTGTCACTTCAAACAAAAACCCTTGAAATGAGTCTGGTTCCTATTGTACATTTTCATTTTTACAACATTGGTAACCAACATCAGTATTTTGTCCAATTTAGAGGAGAGGTAAAAAAAGATGAAATCCAGCACAAAGTAAAGAAAAAAAAACAACACTTATTGATCAATTTATGCCATTTTTAACACTTATGTGCATAAGTATTTCAGAAATGACCTGGTGAAGTTGTTTTCTTACAATATCTTTGTAAAGAAAAGTTATTTCATATTCCAGGTATTCTTCAAAACAGGTTATTGACAGACATTTTAATTTTTAGCTTAACTTTTATAGAATTTATGAAATTGTAGTTTTTGTATTACTACCCCAAGCTCCTACAGCTGCATTCACTTCCAGTAGAATTTAATCTGAACCTTTGATTCATTCTACGACTAAATCACAGGACTGACTCACAAAATGGAAGTTGACATTGTTCTACTGCTGTTACATACAATATATGCACACACACTCTTTGCTTTTCAAATTTTAAAATATAGAAAAAAAGATTTTAGAATTGCTAAAAATGTTTTAAAAAATGAAAAAAAAAAAAAAAAAGTTCAAACATGAAATTCTTTTGTGAACCAAGATATAATGATTTTCAACATGACAAAAGTGGCATAAAAACACATTGATCTTAATTTGTGTCATTTTTGACCGGCTTATGGAAGAGTGTAGGGTTCAGGCACTTGTGCATCTAAGAGTTAAACGAAGCCCCAGCTCCAAATAAGTATTTACGCAATTAAAAAAGGCGACGTTACCTCCCATGAAGGATTGAAGAGGTCATTGCAGAGCTCTTCACAGAAGCTCTCCAGAGGCCACTCATTTGTCTGGAACAAAACAATGGGACACAAGTATGACTCAGGAATAGTTTGTGGGCTGTCATTTGAGCCTCTTAAAGTAAATACAGGATTTTCCACTTGAATTCAATGCGGTGCAGATTTACTGAAGCAGTTTATCATGACTTACTTCCTCTAACAGACTGGAGTTGTCTGGGACATTGTCAATTAAGACTTTATTCTCTGTCGCTGGTTGGTCAATAACAATATTTGTGGTTTTCCTTCGTTTCTCTTCAGGTTCACCTTCAAAGCTGTCATTACTAAAATGGAGACAAAGAGACATTTATTGAAACTATCAAATCACTAAAATACTTCCACAGCATAAAGCTAATGTATACCTTTTGAACTTTGTTTTTTTTTTTACATGTACAGCAGATGTTTCTGATTTTAAATTGAATTTTCACACTCAAATCTGTGACATTTCTGTTCGTCTTTCCATGCAAAGAGATATTTTCAAAGCATAATGAAGGAAACAAAGACCCTTTAGTGCTCAATACTGGAAGGAATTATGAGACAACTCAAAATTTCCAGACGTGACCCTCATTGAAAACCTCTGGAATGAGATCCTGGGGCAGATTGATGGTTAAGAGCCATCAAATACAGCAGTTTTTCTGGCATTTTTGTACAAGGGGTGGTATAAAGCAAATGACAACATGAAAGACTGATGAAAGGATGCATGAATGTTCGGTCTGAAAATCAGGGTTATTCTGTTGATGTGAAGCCATTAACATTGTGTTGCTCAAAAATAAATCACTTCTTTTGCATCATTCCAAGTCCGACAAAATTGTATTTGGAGAAATGCTGCAAGTAATATCTAGAATGCATCAAAATGTCAGTTTAATCAACTCATACCAATTAATTGCAATGCCAGTGGGCGAAGTCAAGGGAAGGTTCACATCTGGTCAAAAAAAATTTGATTACAATAATCTACACCAAACTTATATTTTTGGGTAGGTAATTACTTATATTTTCAGGAAAATGTATTTTGAAATGAGAAAAAATTGTCGGAAAAAAAAAAACTTGAGTAGTTTTGTGAGTGTGAAAGTTTGTGCAGTGACACAGTTTAGTGCCACATTCTGGTTGATTTCATAAACAACATTTATTCAAATACATTGATATTTTACTATTTTAATGGTGTCATATTCTAAAAACAGTGTTTCAAATTAATACATATATCTATGCAATACACATTTGAATATAACGTTAATATTATTTGTATGTTGTAAATAAATTATCATATTGATAATTTAAATAAAAAGTGTTTAATTTGACATTTACTTTTCTTGTCCATCCAGTAGTTTTTCATATTTTTCATTTAAAATATTTGAAACCAAATGTTGCCCTTTGAGTCTGTTTCAGATGCATTTAGACCTTTACAATTATGTGGAATATTTGTCTGAAACGGGTCTGGTTCAAAAGTTCTGAATCATAAAGTAGTGGGAGCAGTCCATCTGTCACGCCCTTGACTCCGCCCAATATTGCTATTCCCATTTGCCAGAGGTCTATTCATTTTTTCCCCTAAATATGTGCTTACTGTGCTATAATAATTTTGCATGAATAATCTTCTATACTTGACTGATTTATGTCACAGTTGTTTGTTACTGATTATTAGTTTTACCTCTTCTCATTTGGATCCATATCTCTGGATCGTTGCTTCGCCACCAGCTTGGCCATTCTCTTTGCTTTATTCCTCTGACGATTGCTCATCCCTGGCCGGAATTCTGAGTCTATCAACTCAGCAGCTTGAATGGCCTAAAAATAAGTGGATTAGATCATCAGTTTGAATGAACTGATAACTATACACACACATTATCAGGTTTAACTTCCTGCTTCCTCCTTCATTGTAGTCTACTTAGGGTGAACTGCCATTTCATCTCCTATACTCACAAAAGCCATTTTATTACTAGATACTGGTGACACATTCAGCAGACATCTGACAGTGAATGAAACCATACAGCTCATTTTACTACAAATGCCAATAAAACTTTGAACGGCATTTTAACATTTCCATTTGGAGCTGTACTACATACCAACAGCACCAACAGTCTCTGCTTCAATTAAAGACAAATGATATGACTGAAGTAACACTGGAAACATGAGTCACAACAAAAACTGACAAACCGACATATAACCAAACAAAATATAGAGAAAAAAAATTGATTCGCCAAAAAGACAGCTGAGTCAGCAGCAATTTATGAAGCTTTGTGAACAGATATCTCGTCCAGACAAGTTTCTGCTGCTATGCAAAAGTGTACAATAACACAACAATATACGAGTCACCTTTGTGATTAGACACTGCCAACTCAAAGTACAGACGCTATCAATGCAGAACAAGATGTGGCTAGCATGCCGTTTCTTCTCTCAGTCCAGTTTCACTCAGCTGTGATCACAAGTCAGACACTATTTGGCAACATTCAACCACTGAAAGAAGTAGTCACCCAAGTCCTGCCATGCACCAACTTTGGGCTTTGAGCTATGAGTCAAACTAAAGCGACATGCTCAGTGTTCTCCTTACATACCATAAAAATAGGACATAGGTAAGGAAAGTGAGCACAAGTTTCACCACTTTAATATTACTAACTAACTTGAATCAAAGCTAAAATGATCAAAAATACCCACCACATGGTTGCGAGAGCTAGAGCCAGCCATGACTTTGCTCCCATGAGGTTTGGGCCCGATGGGTTGGCAGGTGTAGTCAAGGTCCTCGTCGTTGAACAGTTCCTCTGTGTCCATGCCAATAGCAGCACCCATGTCCAAACCCAGCTTCTTCTGAAGGAGTTTCCTCTGCCGGGAGAGTCGCTCCTTTGGGTCCATCTCCCCTAAAAACACACAAGGGAAAAAAATGTTGAAAGAGGTTACATGTAAAAGTGAACAACAGAACTGAGAGGTGCTGCAGCCACAAATATTACAAATAACAGTCAAACACAGCACTGAACGTCCTCTACTGTTTCCTAATTTAGCCAATGTACGTACGGGGGACTTTGAACAAAAACTACAATAGTTTACAAAGAGAGAAAGAGAATGTAGGACACAGGAAAAGTCAGGAAGTTTTATATTTAAGTGTCTACAAAAAAACCAACAATGAGCAGCTTTTCATATTCAAACTGTATTCAAAGTCAAGGTTACCGAGATGAGTCATTATGTGGCATTCACCTTAACTTCAGGGAAAACTCAACAGTCACCTGGTGTCTAAATATTAACATGTTCGACTAAGGCAGCAGTTTCCAAACTTTTTGGCTCATTACCCCACTTTAACATCACATATTTCTGGCAAACCCAGACACAGACTTTTTTTTGCTAAATTTAATTTGTTTTTGATCATGTAGTAGTTTGCTATATAGTATGTTGCAAATAAATATTAAGTTTAGACACATTTATTCTATATAATGTCTATTATTGTGGACGGAGGCAGAAAAGCCAGGTGTAGATTACTGCACAAA
>JAPTYQ010029851.1:0-11411 GCA_029814465.1 Ostorhinchus cyanosoma
CACAAAGATGCTCATTTTTGCAAAATTTATCAGTTACAAATATCATTTTTCTGTCCTTATTACTAATAGTTGGTGTTAGTTGTAGAACACCCCCACTACTAATATATATATATATATATATATATAATTTGATGTAGTGACTAATCTAACCAAATGTACAGGATAAAAGACACATCAGCTATTTCAGTGTAGCTCTGTCCCAAGACATTTTTGGATCAGATGAGTGGGGAGGTGCACAAACTAATTTTTCCAAACTTCATGGACAGAACATGAAAAAAAAAGAAAAATTACTGGGGGGTTTTTTACATTAAGTTCTACTGACACTAAATAACTACTTTTCTTAAAGGCTCATCAAATTGATCTCACAACAGATCTCCAAAGGAATCCTATTTTTTTGCAACCATTTGTAGAAATATTTACATTTCCTTAATTCTGTCTCTGCAACGGTAGCCATATGTGCATAACTGTTGAAGTTCATCAAGCATTCTGAGAATTTTAGTCCATCTGGAGTATGACTCTCCAAAAGGCGCCTTTTGGAGGGTTAGAAGACCATCACCCCCAATCCCTAAAAGAGATGGGACACCTTACCCAAACAGAAACATATTAAAAGGAGGAGTAAAGCCAAGTGGGAGACTTGGGCTTGAGTCGTTCCAGTACCTCATTGATTGTGAGTCCATGTAGCTTTAAGTGTGAATGTACCTGTGCCGTTAGTGTGTTTGGCGGTGCCACTCCAGATGTCAGAGGTGATAGGGTCAGAGGCAGGGACAGGCCCGTCCCTTGCCCAAGGGTCTACTGGACCCCCCGAGGAGGAAGTGCTGGGTGGCACTGGGGGGCCCCAGGGGTCAGCACTGGGGGGAGTCACAGCTACAGGGGAGGGGGGAGGAGACGCCGGGGAGGGGAGGGTTAACACAACACATTACAGGTACAATGAACAGTAAGGAGGGAGCAGGAAGCTGGGCTGGGTTCAACAGCAGTGTTTCTCTCCTTCACCTCCCCAACGAGGATGAGTGACAGCAGGTTTTTTAAGAGTGTTCAGCATGTTCTTTTCTCCTTCTTAATGTCCAAAGTTCAGTGGAGGTGAAGGAGAGATAATAAGAAGCTAACTCATACATTAAAAAGAGGCAAAAAAGGCGAGAGAAACGATAGCTCTGGTTGAGACACAGCCACAGTCAGTCCTGAATAGAAACAAGAGGATAAAAATCTCTGGTTTAGACACAGAGGGAAAATGGTTTCAGCATGCCTGCTTTCCTCATTACAAACTGAAAGCATTTGAATGGATGAAAAGATATGACAGCGAATGAAACGGGGGGTATTGTGGAGACAGAAAATGGAACGTTGGAGTGAAGTAAAAGTCAACAAGATTTCACTTCCTCTTTCATCCACAGAGCAGGACACAGTTCTCTTTTGATATTTTATTGTGACTTTATTCTCACTAACCCAACTGCCTAGAAGTGACATGTGACCTGTGCTATAGCTGCTTACCTGAACTTCCCCATGGGTCGACATTGTTAACTCTGTTAGACGTCTCTCCCCAGGGGTCAGGTGGAGGGGCTATAGTGGGCGGGGCTCCCCCTCCCCATGGGTCAGAGCTCGTAGGAGATGTGGGAGATGCAACTCCCCATGGGTCTGTTGTAGAACCTGTGCCCCAAGGGCCTGAGGAAGAGGGAGCATTGACTGTGGGTGGAGGGGAGGGTCCGGCAGAGTCCACAGTGGCAGTGGAAGCAGTAGGGCCCCCCCAGGGGTCCACGGCACTCAACTCCATCAGAGCACCCTGTTTAAGACAGTTTATTATACATGTCAAACTGCTCTGTTCAAGAATCATTCTGATGACAGCTCTGGTTAGATATCGTTATGGAAGACAATAACCCACAGGCAATTTCACCAATTATCATTTAATTGTAAAGAAAATATGAATAAATGCCATTGTGGGGCTATTTTCCTATCAAATGAGAATCTGTACTTGAAGTGCTGAGCTGTTTAAATCCTTATGTTCTGAGTTTATGGCTGATTTTCACCCATTTTTCATCTCTCGTTGAACATATGCAGCTCCAAGCCATACACAATATAAACTCACAAACATTTACAATATAGCCTGCTCTAAATTATACATTAGAAAATAGGATGGTTTGTGAGCTACAACAGTGGCAAATAAATAGACAACTCCTGTGAACCCAAAAATATCCAAAAATGTCCACCATTTATACAGGACATCAAAAATTTTATCCTTTCCAAATTAGTGGACTGCCACTGAATATGTTTGATCTTCTTGTAAATAAAGAATAAATAATTCTTTTTGGTCCAATCTGAATTTGTAATCCAGTGTAGCACAAACCCAAGTACTTTGACTAACGTGAGCAGCAGCTGTCACAGCACTTACGTGCACATCTACTGACTGCTGCTTTTTGAACACAATAAAAAAATAAGAAACCTAATGTGGAACACAGATAGTGTAATGTGGTCACAAACACACCTCCTCGGGCTTAGCCTTCTCCCTCTTACTTTCCTCAATGGCCATCTGCAGTCGCAGATCATCACCTCTGCGCAGTCGCTCCTCCTGCCAAATACACACACTAAGATGTCAGCAACCTGAGATACACAACTCTGGAAAGCACACTAAGGGAACAGATTTAGGATCAGTTTACAATTCCATAATTAATGTTTTAATTAACAGGATGCAAACTGAAAACCTCACATTTAATCATTAGCTACAATCAATATATAATTAACACACAGCTTTGAGATTAACTGTGTTGCTTCCTTTTATTCTATCAGAGACAGGATTTCAAGTGAATCAGAGAGGAGGCTGGGCAAGTTTGCTTTAGAACAGAGGAAGTCTTATGCCTGATGTCACAAAGTAAAAACAAAGGGATCCTTTCAACCTCCTGCCTTAGTTTACAGATGAGACCAGTCAGGCGATACCATAGGTAGAGGCCTGTAACCACTTACAAACAGCAAACACATCAGTTTTGCACAAAGCACTAGAAAGTTAAAAAAGAGGTGTTGGTGAAGAAAAAAAAGTATATTTCAAATCAATACTATAGTTCAACACATGCTACTGGAGAGGATATCAGGGACAACAAATCAATTACTCTTTATAAACCATTCTTTTCATGGTTTAATCATTTATGATAAATATTTGCCATGCAAATTGAGTTAGTCACATCTTTAGGTGCTTTCGTGGAGTTTTAACACTTGCGGACAAGGAACTGGAAGGCATGTGCTCAATTCTGTTAAAAAAATGCAGCTTACGACAAATTTGTACCTTGAGGAAAATCAAGCATGACAAATATGAACATAAATTAATTTCCTTGATTGATCAATATTGAATGTGCGTGTAAGAAACTCCAATTGACAGAAAGACAGATAGCTGATGACTGGCTGGCCAGTCAGCTGGGCACACCCTCTGCCCCTGACCTTTTGTTGCATCTCTTTGCTGAGTGTGATTGCATAGCGGAGCTCTGCGTCCTCCAAAGGGTCGGTGCTAGTCTGGGGGAGGTCAGGGGTTACATGGTGAGAGCCAAGTGTATGTAGTGCTTTCAAATAACCCACTGTGCACAGAACTTCACGCAGTTGTTAAATCACTATGGTCTAGTTTCTCTCAGTATCTGGCAGGCTGTGTGGTGTTACCTGCTCTGCCTCTTCTTTACTCATCGCCAAAGCCAGCTGGAGCTGCAGGTCTTCTTCTCCAGAGCTCTGTGGCCAGGCCTGTTCAGGGTCTGCACCTCCAGAATGAGAGCCCAAAGAGAGGCTGCCCCCCAGACTGGGCGCTGAGGGAGCTGAGGAGGCTGGGACATGAACATATATGTAATGATGATACCTTGAATTAGGATTACTTACTCATCGGCAGTAATTACAAACTAAATCACTTCAATCATAAGTTTCCCCCTCACCACTGGAGGTCTGTGCCATCTTCTCTTTGGTTTTGAGGGCATGGATTCTCTCTTCTCTTAGTCTCTCTTCATCTTTCAGCAGTGTCACCAGCTGTTTGGCTTTCTCTCGCACATTTACCCCCTGGAAAAAAATAAAAGCATTACAAGATAAAAAAATATCAACTTTTTTTTTTTACATTATATAAACAAATCAACATAAACTCAAAGTTTAGTAGTTAGCCTGTGAACCTGAATGTTAGTTTAACAGTTCCTTACTCACTACAATTACAGATAACATCCCATAAACACTTTCACAGCTGGCTGTGTTGGTTTGCACAGGACGTCAGAACCACTTTGTACAATGCCCTTGAAAAACTGAAAGTGTTTGACAAAGACTGTTTGCATTCCACAAAGGTAGACCTTTATTTCCTTCACCGTTGACCCTTCTTTCTGTGTAGTTTTCTGAGTGTGTTTGTGTACCTGGTCCTTGCCGTCCCTGTCTATGTACTGGAAATCCTTGAGGGTTTGGACTGCGTATATATTTTCTCGACACTGCTGAGCAACACGTTCTGAGCCTGTCTTAATTAGGTACTCCATAAGTGTCATAGCCTAGAAAAAAAAACACAAACCACAACTAAACAAAGTGTAGAAATAGTTATGTGAGATTTGCTGGCAAATTTCCCCAGTAAATCAGTGAGGAAAATATAAATAGATACATATGAAACTAATGACATGTTATTTTGTAATGTTAATGTAGAGCCATAATATATATATATATATATATATAGTAATCAATTTAACTGTGAGATCAGCAGATAATTAATTTCAATACATTTCACAGTTATACATGCCACAGAATTATTTCCAACAACAACACAAACAAACCTTGTACACATGTCTCCAGTTCTTGCCATGGTCATTGAGGCGCTTCCATACCATGCTCATGATTTCAGAGAAGGCCACAACATTGTAGGTCAGATCAGCAATCTCTGACATCAGAGAGCTGCTGGGGCCCCATGGGTCATTCGACGTAGCCTCTCTAACCTGGACAAGAACAAAGCAGGGGACAAACTTTCATTATTCTCCATCCAAAGTGCGCAAAGAATAATGTGAAGCCATTACTCTGTGACAATTTAATGGTCCACAGTGTTCAGAGTAACAATGCAAATTCAATCAGGACATAAACTGGAGAGCGAGACAGAACATGAATGGCTAATGTGATTAGTTTGTTCAGACTTTACCTAATGAGGGGAAAAAATGAGGAGGTTACGTCAACAGAATATTTGATTATCAACAGCTATACAATTGCAAAACACAGCTACACTATGCAATATACAGCAGTCATATGGAGAATGTGGGTGTAAAGATGAGAGAATAAGAAAAGTCACTTGATAAAACAACCTTGATTTCAGCCTCTGAATAGTTGTGAACGATGTTCTTTACTTGTCGCCGTAGCGAAGAGGTCGACATGGCAACCGTCTGACAGTCAAGTTCTGTTGCGATCTGAGCAGCAGATGGAGAAAAAGGGTTGTAAAACACAGTCAACACAAAAGAAGTAGAAATATTAATCTATTACCAAAAAACATCTCTTATAAAAGTGGAAGAAGAACAGAAGGCTGGGAGTGTAAAAAGAGGGAGATGACTGGAGTAGTGCACATGTCTGGGTGAAAAAGAGTGAGACCTTCAGAAGAACAATCAGTGTGTGAAAGATGGCAGCTTTACTGGATATCAATCTTAAATCATGTGACTGCTAGTGTCAACAGCAGAAACAAGCTGGTGTCATGCACACCTGTTACACAAGAATGATGCAGAATAAGGCTCTCTCCTCTTCGTATCTGTCGGTGTCGCTATCTTGTGCACCACTCATTTATGAAGTGCAATGTCTTTGTGTGTCTGCTTCTTCCTTGGCAACATTGGGTCCCAAAACCAAAGACGTAGGGAGATGAAATCTATGTCGACAGATTAAGATCAAAATTAAAAATAAATGCACTTTTTAGTTTAATAATCATAACAATAAAATACAACTTCTGCAGGGACTAAAACATACATAATATAAAAGTAAGGACAAATCAGTCACAGAGCACCAAAAAAAAGCAGGAATTGCAGCTCATTTGCACATGGTTGGTGACCAGAAACAATGATTATATTTTTTATCTTTTCTTACTCGGATTCAGAGCACCAAAGTCCAACTCCTCAAAAACAGAAATTATGAATTAACAGGCATAAATAACTTAAACCAATTTATTATTATTTTACAGTCACAGATGAGCAAGATGTGTGCAGACACGTATGTAGTAAAACACTATGTGCAAGAGCATCCAAGAAAATACAGCTGAAAACCCTGAAGCAGTAGGGCTAAAGTCCCAACAAACTACGCATGATTTTACTCTCATCCTCTATTCAAAACTGGCCAAGTCCAAAGTGTAGGTTATCAGTATCACTGTTGGACTGACAAGCAAAACAATCATACGGTCTTGCAAAGTAAATTGTAAACTGAGGCACACTGGCATGAGTTTGACATACACATCATGAACAGATTCTGCCTTGTGCAGAGTGCTGTCTGCAGTGGTGGTATGGTACTGGCATGCAGAGAATGATTTCAAGCCACAATATCCTATACCCTACAGAGCATTGTTTGAAAATGACTGCTAACAAAGTGGATCATAACTTTGCTGCTGACTAGATACATCCTTTCAGTGCTGTTTTGAAACCATCAGCTCCCCCTGATACGATCATTCATATGCCACAAGCAACATTGGTGTAGCATTCACATCTGTCATCATTAGATTTAAACAATCAATCAGTGTCACACTATTAAAGAGACTCAATGCCAACTCAATCACATAGGGAGTTGGGACACATTCCCTTTCATCAGATATACCACAGTTCATGAGGAGAATTTTCAAGTTCAATAAAAGGCATTTAAGACTATCTCAAGCATATTGGTCAGACAATCCTTCAACTGCTACCACTTAGTCTCAATCTATTTGCTGTAGAAGATGATGAAATGAGGAAATCAGGAATTAATTTCTGTGTCACTTTTATGTCACCACACGCAATTATCTTTGGGAGATTTACAGTACACTTCAGAATACAGTACCTGTTTGTAAATGTAGGTCATACCAATATGAGACCATGTTGCATAACTGAACCCAAGGCAACGATGGCAAAAGTCAGTTTAGACTCCTGAAACTCTGGAACAAAGTTCAAACACGCCAACTAATCTGATAAGAGACAAATAGTACGTGTCTTTTGCATCTCATGTTTCTCAGGGTCCGAAAAATCACAACTTGTTTTATTAATATATAACAAAAGTCATACTATGAATGGCTTCATTAATAGCGGCAAAACTTTTACTTTATCTTTATTTGTAACGTTACCACCGTAAATTACAGACTGGTTGCTTACTTGGGTAACCACACAGCTAGCTAAGGTCACGGGAGACTGAATGTTAATGACAGTTAAATCACAGTTACATCTACGGTGTACAGATGGCTGAAACGATTTAAAAGCAATGTACTGAAGTGGCATGAAAACCTAAGTAACTTCCTCCTATCACCGGACTACAGTTGACATTGCAAAGCCCCACGAAAAACACAACAGACCCACACCCAGTTAGCATGCAGATAACGTTGCCCAGTCAGCCCGCTGCAGTTTCCCCGGTCACACCTACCAAGTTAGCTAGCGTTAGCTACCGTAATGTTATCAACCAAGCAGTCGACTGACGTTATGCTACATAACCAGCAACTACAGGAGCTTCATGGTAACTTGCACTGAGTAGTAGACACAGCGTTGATTCAGATGTGTGAACATAGTTAATGGTTTTCCAAGTTACATCAAAATGACAACAAAATCTTTGTAAAATGGGCATAAATGTGTCACAGCGTTTGCTCTCGAAAAGCAACATGAAGACTGATCGTTATTGTTGATAAACCAACTAACGTAAGCTGTCAGTTGGTACAGCTAGCCCATGTTAGCCCACTTAGCAACCAACTCTCCCATTCACATCTAAGCTAATCGAAACAGTTGGCTAACTTAACGTTAGCACTTTGGTACCACAATGTGAATAAAGTATAAACATTGAAATGAAAGCTGTAGCTACGACCGAGCGAAGAAACTATCATAAAAGAAAAGTAGACATTTAGCAAAACCACTAAATGAATCCTGATAATAAACAGATACTAATAACTGCCAATTTGACTGATAAAACCAATCACTTGCTGCTCTGTTGCTGCTGCTAGTGAAGTCTAGCTGGCTGTTAGCTAGCTAGCTGCTGCTAGTTCGGAAAGGGACTGCTAGACTGTACATGCTTTCGCAAAGACAGGTCCTGCCTCAGAGAAGTGCGCAATTATCCACTTTCAAATTACAAGCCACAATGTCAAAAAGGTGTTGACAATACACAACATTAAACATCCAAATCAAGTGGGTACTGACCCTGTTGTAGCTTGAATGTACGAGGAGATGGCCGAATTTCCGCTTCCGTTCTCGGCTACAGGAAAGACCGCACCCCCTGTAGCTTTGTTTTCCTGGGATGGTAGTGGAAGACTCATGAATAATTAATTGACAATTTTAACAGAACAAATTTAAACCCTAAATAAAAGCAATTATAGACAGTCACATATACAATTATGCCACGTATGTGAATATATAAAAGTCATACGAATAAAGGGACTAATTGTGTTTTATGATGTTATTTGATGTGACAAATTTTTTGGTTTTTACTGCCAGGTAGAGAAATAAATCACACCATCTTTCAAATTTTGCATATACAATTATTGTTAATTTAAATTTAAAAACATTTGGCCTCATAGTTATACCTGTACAGAGAGAAGGATATTTATATAATTCTTTATTTTATTTATTTATTGAGGTTCATAAAAACGAAACAAACAAACAAAAACACCCTGTATTATTCTTTCCAAATAGTATTCTAAGATTTTGCTTTTTAAAATGTGGAACTGCCTGCTGTGATTGCCCTTTAATTCTAAAGATGTGATCTGCCATGCATTTACTCTCATGGCCCTCAGAGACGTGCTATGATGTTGGTTAAAAAATCTGAAGAGACAGCTGTATATAAAAAATACATTATTTTTGATGTGGCTATCAAGAAGATGCTAAATTAAGTAGAGATTGTTCATTTGGATATAATATACATATGCATATTATATACATTCAATAACTATTATGCAAATTAGTGACATTGGGCATAATAATAATTAACACTTAAAGACCTAACAATTTTTGTGGCGACTTCAAAATATATTTTTTTTCTCTACATTGAACATTTCCTGAGTGATTAAACATAATTTAGTATGATATTACACTTTGTATTTTGCAATTTCAATGAGAATCAGGTATTTTCTCATATCTAATTTACTGATCATGTAGGCAATGATAAAAGCTCAGAGTAAAAAATTGTATAAATGGTATATGAAAACAGAAAAAAATGGACAAAGGTGACTTTTTCAGCGGAATAAATTGTTAATTTAGCATCTACAACCCCAGTCATTTGGGTTTTTATTGGTGAATCAATGTTGCAGAAGATAACAGTGCTTCTATATTCACCAAGGAGCCTCTGAACATCCAAATGGGTCATATCTGATGATGATGAAAAGCTAGAAGGCTGTCATAGCACATTGTGTCCACAAAGAGGCAACATTGAACTAACTCTGGTAGGAAGTCATATTAAATCAAATTCTTTGCCGCCTGTCTATGTAACCTTAAATACTGTAACACGTGGTAAACCCCACAGATCAGAACCACATTGTAACAGCTGACATGCATGTGTCTTATGAGTTCCCTTTTTATCCTGCATCTCTTTATCCTTTTATCTTTGTCATCTCCCTGTAGAGAACAGGGCTGAAGAAAACACTGTAGCATGCAAAGTGTACAGCATCTCTGTGGCACTGCTTTGGAAACTCTAATCTCATGAAGATAAACCAAAAATGACAGTGATTATGACAGACATAAAAGCTATTTTAACAGGTGGTGATCACTGTTATGTCACAGAGAATCTATATTTTCTTCATGCTCATTACGTGGACTTTATGGGAGACATGTAGACACAATGCACAGTGTATACCTTCTGTAATTCAACCAGAAAAAGTCAGAAAAAGTCCAACGTCTGCACTTTTTTCTGGATTACCAAACATTCCAAAATTGCATGGCTAAAATCTAGTCTTGATGATAACCAAATGTCCAAGCATATGCAAAAAACACCGCACCAAAACTACAGAAGTGTAATCAAATATCTACATTATGTAACTTGTCATATCCATCATCAATGTCTGCTCTTTCACATGACTTTAAACATAGACTCAGTAATTCCACATGCATGTCCTGGTACATCGTTTCAGTGCTGTTGTGCATACATAGTGTCTACACTTTGCATATGTCTGTTTTTGTGAATGAAGTGTCACTATGCCTGCTGGCGAGCACTCAGTGAAAATGATGAGACTGTGTTTTGGTGGTGGGGTAGATGAGGTTGTCACAGCAGGGGCCAAATGACCCTATGGTGAAAGTACAAACATGGAGTTACATGTTGGTCATGGACGGGCGACTGCACAGCAGGGGCAGTAACCTGAGTGGGTTTGGCCGTTGTGATGGCAGCCAGTGTTTGTGTTATATAACACACAAAGATCCAGCCAGGGTCAATAATAGCTCTATAGCATGTAGTACCAGTGGAAATCTATCTGAGTAGACAGAAAGGGGAGGAGGGTGTTGAGGACGTGGGAGCTGGAAAGGAGGACGGACCTGCAGCTGGTGCTAAGTAGGGAACTAAGCCGACATGTGGACAGCAAAGTACAGGGGGAAAAAAATTTGTTTGTAAGGCAATGTTTCAGCTGTTAGCCATGTCAGTGTGTGATGATAGGCCATAATATGAACTTGGAAAGAGATAAAGGCAGATGACGAGAATGCAGGATAGTTAGATGTGGCTAAAATGTTTCTACTGCAAATTAATATTTTTATGTGGGTTAAACTTTGGAGGGTTTGGCCCCTGGAGATTCAAGCAACTTTTTTGACAAAATATGCCAGTTATTGTTGGATATCATTGTCCATCTATGGACTATGGATGGATTTTTGTCTATTTAAACCATTTAAAAATTGTTCTAGTTGTGGGTGTTTTGTTGTTGTTTTTATGTATGAAGATGATAATGAATTATGTCCACAAGTGGTACTAATGCAGTACTTACTGTATAAAGGATTTAAATATTATGTTGCCTCCTGCATAAATATATAAAATGAAGGACATTGAAGAAAAAAAGAACAATGATACTGGACAATAAAAGGCTCCACAAGTGGTATGCTTAACTGTACCCAGTAATCCCAGTAAAATTCAGGGATCATGGATACAGCTTGTTGGACTGTTCTGATCACTGTTGCATACCTGTTGATTAAAAGAGGAATTCTACACTGTGATGGGAAGTACTGACTTAGACTCACTGAGAAGGTGAGAAAGAGAGACATGGAAAGAGAAGAGAAGAGAAGAGAAGAGAAGAGAAGAGAAGAGAAGAGAAGAGAAGAGAAGAGAAGAGAAGAGAA
>JAPTYQ010029875.1:0-11409 GCA_029814465.1 Ostorhinchus cyanosoma
TATATATATATGTTTTTGCATCTTTAGGTGGTTATACAAGAGAAACCCTCCAAAAATTAATTTATTACTGTTGCATGGGATGTACATAATGTGACTCATGAAACCATTTGTTCATCACCAGTAACGTGGGAGTATGTTTGATGCCATTTGATACACATGTACATGTGACACCTTAGTCTTGTTGTCTCTCTTTTTGGGGGGGAGGATATTTGGGATGCAGTTGTGGGGCTGAGGAAGAGCTTTCATGTAAATGTTTAATTTCAGTTTTGCTTCAGTGACTTCTGGGATGAGCAGAAGATATATTCACAGGTCCCCTCTCATTCCCTTTATGCTTGTATTGTGCTGTTGCCACTGAATCGTAACGGCTAAAATTACTGCTGTCATCAGGCACATTGTTCCTGCATTATTCCCCCTACACAATCAAACCAAATTGGATTGCTTTTTCAGACGGCTCATTGTATTTAGACTTAAATAATACCACACACTAGTACATATCGATATGTTTACAGAGACGAAGAGCACTGCAAAATAAGTACAGAATGGGCTTTTCAACCTCAATGCTGTGAACTTGTTCTCTAAGCCTTGTTAAGAGGAGCTCAACTTCCAGAACAGCAAAAAAAAGGGGTCAGGAAAGCCTCATCTATGTTTACTGGACACACTGCATTCCATAATTTTTGTAAGGAGAAACTTTTTATTGAAAAGTCTAATGTTTGCAGCAATCATTAATGATGTAGGGCCCTCAGGAGAGGCAGTTGATAAAGCTTTTTAGTGTTTCAGTGTGAGAGAAGGCAGCTGGATTTAGAGCATAAATTCTCTTTCAACAGTTTGGTCCTTATTTCTAGGCTATGCAAGCATGGACTGAGTGTCTGCTTGTAGTCCACTTCCACAAGGGGAGGTTCAAAGAAGCTTTTCATCATTTTGTCTACAACATAATCAAAACCAACCCTCATTATACTACTACTACTACTACTACTACTACTACTACTACTACTACTGCTACTACTACTAATAATAATAATGATAATAATAATAATAATAATAATAATAATTATTATTATTATTATTATTATTAGTTGTAGTAGTAGTAGTTGTATTTTTTTTTTTTCATTTCAGTCCAGTTACCATGTCTGATTCTTTGTCTAGTAAATGTTTATATCAAATATGAAAAATCATACTGCAAGTGACTGTATTCTTTTATACATGTGGCATGTGTTGCACCCAAACTAATTCTGTAGTGATAAAAATGAATAAACCATCAACAGGCTTTTTCAAAAGACACAGTCTAACAGGTGCAGTTAATTGAAACTGGTTGGTCATGATCAGAACAGATGTACACACTGTAGGATGGATGGAGGGAGGGACATCAATCAATTAAATTATATCTATTTAGTGCCACATCATAACAAAAGTTATCTCATGACACTTTACATTTAGATCTCCACCAGACTCTTAAGACAATTCACAGACAGCAATAGAATCCTCTAGATGTAAACACTTGGGGCCTGATTTGTGCGTGTAAAAACGTGCACAGTCAAGTGCGCGTGCAAAAACATGTTGCGGCTTATCTAAGAACAGGACGCACTGAGGGTTGTGCCTATCACGTGGGCAAAATAGCTTGCGCAACCCATTTACCTTGATGAATATGCAATTTTGGGTGTTTCTACCAGAATGTGCAAAATTACTGGGAGGAGTAGATGCAAATGTTTATTTAGTGTGCGCTGTTTGATTTACCAAACTGGAAACTGATTGTGTACAGCGTACTGTCTCCATGACGAGAAACAGTCACGCACGCAAAATCGTCTTTTAAACAGGCGGGCTCCAAAACTTTGCGCCTGTTGTCATTTGTTGGTCACCGGTGACATGCAAATCAATAGCACGCACATTTTTTAGTGCGAGCAAGCACATTTGCACCCGTTATTTGCGATCATAGTAAATCAGGCCCTTGGTGAAAGCGGAAGGAAAAACTTCCTTTTAACAGACAGAAACCTGGAGCAGGCCCCAGCTCTTGGAGGATGGTTGTCTGCCTTGACCAGCTGGGTTTAGGGAGAGAGGGAGAGAGAGAGAATGGGAGAAGGGGGGATGGAGGAAATAGGGGAACACATGCACAGCAAAGTGATCTATGACTGTTAAAAACTAGAATTGCTGTTGTTAGTATAACTATGAATAACTTTTACAATTACCCAGAACTGCTCTCACAACTACTCTAAATACAAGTGCCAACCATGGATATACTACAACTGAAGCTGTTAGTGCCAATAACAATAATATTAGAAACCTCTACCATGTATGGAACTATTTAATAATAATTTGTAATAATTAATAATAATGTCCCTATCACAACTATATGGTTAAATGAATAATGATGATGGAGGCATTAGAGTGGCAGGACCACAGCAGCAGGTCCAGAGATGATCCAGAGAAAACCTGTAAGGCAATAAAGACACAGAGGCTACTTTTACACAGAGATCCTGGAAAAAAGGTGAGATGGTGATCCCACCTTTTTGCCACCATTAGGCCCTTTCCCAACAAAAGCCCAGGAACTTTATTACCAGGACGTTTTTTACCAGGAACTTATTTGGGTAAAAGAATTCCTGGCGTTTCCACCGCACCCCAAACTTCAGGGTAATTTATTCTAATCAGGTTGATGATGTAACAGAGCAGTGACTGCAGAACAGTTCATGTACATTCACAAACTCAGCTCTAGTTCAATAAAATGACACAGTTCTTTAAGTGGATGATTTGGGTTTAACGTTTTGCTGGTTGTTAAAACACTTAATCCATTTAGAATACATTTTAAATGAAGTTCACCATCATTACCTAATGGTGGAGCATGCATTTTCAACTTCTCATTCCTTAAACTAAATCACTTCTAACTTGAAGTGTGATGGATGGTTCTATTTCTTTTCGGTTGTTTTATAAATATAGTCCAGGTTCATTCTTTAAATCAGACAGATTTACTTAAATATCTGCATATTACCTATAAAAGTGCTTATATTCTTCTTATATTTTGATGCTTTATAAATGAACAGACAGTGTCAGGTTCCTTTTTTTTTTTTTAATTAAAAATTGAAACCAAAAAAATGGTGCGAAAAAAAAAAACAAGATGCCTTGAGATTGAAAGGGAAATAAATATCTGTGAAAGGTTCGAGCTTCTGGACCAGGTTCTGGACCAGCTGGTCCAGGACAGCCAGTCTGGAACTCCAGGGTTTTCCATTTCTTATATGGAAAGTAATAAAAATGCTAAAGTGAATAACAGAACACATGATGACAGGTTCCTACCAGTGTGATGGGACATGTTAAATGTCTGACCTGGTTCATTCTAAAGGGCTGGAGACCATGGACCAGGACACAAACAAGCCCCGATTCAGAAAAACAGGCAATTCCGTCTGGTCCATTTCAGGTGAAACTCACATACAGATGGAATAAATCACTGTTCAGCTCATGGTGAAAACACGAATTCATTTAGCGTCAGACTGATGAGCAGGTAATATTAGTTTAACCTGACTTTGACTAAACAGCTAATGCCACTGTCACACCTGTCACCAGACCTGGTCTTGTTTTTCTGTTTCCTGTTTTATTTTGTTAGTCTTCTTTCTGTGTCGTGTCTGTTTAATTTACTTCCTGTCTTGATTACCCCACCTGTGTTATCACCTTCCCCGCCCTGATTGGTTTCACCTGTGTTCCTTGTTAACCATTTGTATTTAAGGCCCCTGTCTTCCCCCTGTCCTTTGTCAGATTATAATTGTTTTCTTTTGTTCCTGCCGTATCCGTGGTTTGCTTTTCGTTTGGATTTTTCCTTGCCTTGCTTCGGCCTGTATTTGGCCACGTCCTCTTGTCTATGCCCAAGTCTCCGCCTGCTGTACCTCACCACCGGATTACATTAATAAACATCCTCTCTTCAAAATCAGGTTTTTTCCGTGTGTTGCATTTGGGTCCTCACCACCGCCATGACAGCCGCTGACTTCTGCTTACAGAAAGAACTAAACAATGAATATTTCTGTGATATTCAGACCGTTTGTTTGTTCGGTGGTCAGATCCACTGTGACAGTTGTGCTCCTTTCGTTTCTTATAATTCTGCTGAAGTTTACTTGAATTTTACTCAAAATTTGCTCGTTTTGTGTCAGCGATTCAAAGTCTGTCTGAATTTCCTCCTCCGCAAAAACACTCAAAAGAGCCTGGATCTTGTCGTTCATCCGCTTGTTGTAGCTTCTTTTGGTCCATTTTCCGACTTATTAAAACACAAAACTTGTGGAAATGAAATAAAGAATGAATGAAATTGTGATGGGTGAATGGAATGCGGAAACGCTGTGAGTGTAGTGTTCTCCAGCACAAAGCCCCACACCTAAGAATTCCTGGTAATCTGAAAAGTCCTACCTCCATACCACAAACTTTTTTCGGGGAAAGTTAGGGGCCAAGGGAAAGTTAATTACCTGGGTAATTTCAGTGCGAACGCACCAGGGCTTTTCAAAGTTCAGGGTAATGCACAAAGTTCCTGCGGTGGGAAAGGGCCTATTGACTGATTTCCACAGCCAAACTAAAGGATTATCAGAGGTGAGAGACTGGACTTTGACACAGCGAATGTGCACTCTGGAATCAAAACTTGCAGATCTCAGCATCTCCCCAGTTCAACATCTTTCTGGCTGCGCTGATATGTTTGTTTACTGTACACAGCCCACTCTCATTTTTAAATCCCCAAAGCATGGTGGTCGTACACACAATATGTCATCAAAACGTCACACCTTCTGGAATCATGATTCCATCTTCATCTCAGCTCTGTTACAACCTCCAGAGCAGTGACAGTGGGGCCAAATTATCCCACCATTTCTTTTACACAGATGTCGTTCCGGAATTGAGGTGAAATAGTCCCGGAACAGAAGTGCTGTGTAAAAGGGGCTAGAGACTCCGCAGAAGAAATCAAGTAGTATGTTTTTGGTGGGGTGGGAATAGAGGAGATGAGTAAAGAGAAGCTCAGTGTATCATGATCCCATCCTTTTTTTTTCATGAAGGCTGTTCTTATTTTAGTACCTACCATTACAAAGTCTATCTGTACGTGTGTGTTTTATTGTTATGTGAAGCACTTTGTGTTGCACTCTGTTTTACATGAAGAGTGCTATATACTCTAAATAAAGTTTGATTGATTGATTGATGAGTCTACCATTTTAAGGCTATAGCAGCTGAACTAAGAGAAGCCTGAGCCACCCTAACTATAAGCTTTATCATAAAGGACAGTTTTCTTCCTCCTCTTAAATGTACAGAGGTTGTCTGCTTCCTGGATCAAGGCAGGGAGGTGATTTCGCAATAGAAGAAATTGAAAGCTGAAGGCTCCAGCTCCTGTCCCACCTTTGGAGATTATAAGTACTGCCAGTAAGCCTGCCTGTTGACAGCATAGTGCTCTAGATGGATTGCGTGGAACAAAGAGCTCTTTCAGATCAGTAGCAGCCTGGGCATTAAGGGCTTCGTAAGTGAGGAGGAGTAATTTAAAGTCTATTCTAGCTTTTACAGTGAGAAAATGCAGAAAAACCAACACAGGACAAATATAGTCTCTGATAGTAGTTCTGGTCAGTACACCGGCAGCAGCATTTTGGATTAACTGAAGGGTCTGACCCAGTCTCAGCTCTGGGTCAGGGTTTTGGGTCAGTAATAATCTTGCCAGATTTTTGGAAATGTGAGTAGCACCACCCAAAGTGGGATGTATACTGTCTCTTCTAATTAGACCAGGTTTTCCCAAAAATTGTCCACAAATTTTATGTCGCTGGCAGGACACCACCTAGACAGCCAGTGATTGAGTGATAACACCCATTATATTAATTTGCAAAAATTATATTTACTTTTTTTGTGTGTGAATTTTTGAAGGGAAGGGTATGATACATGGAATTGGTTGTAATATGTCATTGTGATTATGTTGATTTTAAAAACTTGGAACTGAGATGGTCGGTGATTGTATGTATTTGAATGAGAACGCAGCAATGTGTGGCACTGTTGTCCAAAACAAATTTCCCACCAGGAACAATAAAGTTTATCCTGATCCTGATCCTGAAGTGACTAAACATGTTGTCATTGGTCAGATTAGGCAGGGGACCAGAGAAAACTATGGAGTCCAACAGGTTTACCTTAAGTAAAGACTAATTCAATGTTGATTTTAGTGACCTCCAACTGGTGTAACCAGATGTCATTACAGCTGTCGTGAATTACTAATCAGCAGTTTCATATAGGATTCAATAAACCTGTTTACATGCACACCAATACTCTGATCATTATTCAATTTCTAGAGTTGACAGATTATTCAAGTGACCATGTAAACAGGATAATCTGATATGCTTTATCAAATAACAGCAGTAATCTGATTGAAATAAATCAGATTAATACACCTGGATTACTCCCCAATACTCTGATGCCATCCTGCATGTATACAGGTTTTATCTAATTTATTTTATACTTTTGCGTCTGCACATGTGTAAACATGATCAAAATCATAGGGAATGGAAGTTACATAGTCAAACTCATTTTCTCATTTTCCTCCTGTCCTTCGAGGAGTGCAGACGTATTTCTGCGCTGTCCCTACTTTATCTTTTTTTCTCTCCTCTGCTATTGCTGTGTCTTGTCAACTTTCAACTTTTCTTGGATCCCCTGCCTGCTGAGCTCACGAAACACTAAATTATGGAATTGATCAGCTGGTCACTCAGTGCGACTGACAAGATTTTTTCACCAAGAAACAGAGGTCCTGTAGAGCCCGCCTGCCCAGACGGATCTTTTGTAGCCAGGTATACAATCAACGCTTGGGTCTGTCAAAATTAAGGATCACTTCGGAGCAGTTGGTGACGATGTGAAGGAATTACAATGGTTGGTGAAATACTCGTTGGACAAGGTGCAGGAACTGTCTGATTGACCGACAAAATCGCAAAAAAGGTTGGATTTCCTCTCTAGCCAAAATGCTGAAGTAATTCGAACTGTAGCAGGACTGGGAAGGAGACTTGACGAACTCTGCTGTGGTTGCTACTGCCCTGAAGTGAGGATTTAAAGCTGAGGCCAGTTTCTACAACGTAAATCAAGTTGTAAACAAATTATGTAGAATTACTTAAATTTCCCCCTGACTTATTTTTTCTTCTCCTGTGAGCAAGTGTGCAGGTGGACTCAAGGTCTTCTTCTTATCTGTTCTCCTTGCATTCAAAACATTGCTCATTTCTCTGGACACAGGAGGGAGTGAACTGATAAGGAGATCCCTGCGTCTTTTTTTTTTTGGAACTTTATTTTTTATTGTTGAATTTGTACAAGACATGTACTTGGGTTGCATTACAATGTTCCAGTCTCGGAGAAATAGACATTTGTATATACAGCAATTGTTCATAAGTACTCTGGCCATATAAATTCTATGGATCACATTAATGGGTCTAGCAGAGTAGCTGCTCCCAACTTTATATACATGTGTATATTTCTTTTTTCTTTCAACATATGATAACAACAAAGGTGTACAGAACAAATTAAAACAACTGGACAGGTGGAAAAGGTATAATCTTATAATTTAATTCTAAATAAAGTCCCTTCTGATGTCTCTAATATATTGTCTCCATTAGTGATGTGTCATTCGTGAACAATTCGTTCAAAATGAACTAATCTTTTCTATGACTCAGGAGTAACGAATCCTATCAGTGAATGATTGTTCATTTTCTTGCAGTACCTTCCCTGGCCACATGGTAAGCAGCTGCAGAAAAGGCTGTGTGAAGAGCAGTAAGCACTACAGTACGTTTACAGTTCATTCATACGGATCGTTCTTTCGTTCATCTGTCACGTTACTGCTGTAGCTCAGCTACGGGTCGAGTGGATTGAGAAACAAACAAGGAAATGAACGTCTCATTCATAGTTTTCGTTCAATGATTTGTTGTCAGGCTTTGTGGCGATCAGTACGTTCTCGACTCGGTCTCTCATTCATTTGCCCACAACAGAGCTATAGCACCACCTACTGTAAAATGAATGAAATGATTCGTTCATTGATTCGTTCAATTTACAGAGTAAAAGATCCGAGTCAGTAAAAAGAATCGAACTTCCCATCACTAGACTCCATTTGAACCAAATCTGGTTAAATTTATCCCTTTGAAGCCGCAAAGACATGGTAAGCCTCTCCATGACAAATTTCTGATAAACAGTAGCGTACCAATCTTGAATTTCTGGTGTATCTGTTTGGAGCCATTTTCTAGTCAGTGTTTTTAACTCTTTAACTGCCTGCTCAACCATATGGTTGAGCTATTCTTCAGGTACTCATCAGATTGTTGGTGAGGAAGTTAAAGGTTTAAGGGAACATGTTTCAGCATTATACCAAGGAGATGCTCGTCTTCTTGTAACAATCTTTGACTTAAGGGGGCAACTACATCCAGAGCAGTTTGCAGTGTGAGCATTGCACTATCAACAAACTCATCACTTACAGCAGGACTAGATATGTTCTTGTCATAATCAGATGACATGGAAGCAAATATTGGCTGAATTATCTCTTTATACTTTGAGACAGAATGATCACATAATGTCCTTTTCATCTGAGTTTTAATCACTGATGTAGAATTATACTCAAGCACAAACTGAAAGGTAATTAAGAAGTGGTCTGAGTATGGGGTTATGGGGGAGAACAATAAGATCACTAATCTCAAAACCATATGTTAAGATCAGATCCAGGGTGTGCTTGTGACTGTGAGTTGGTTTATTTACATTTTGAACAAACTAACAGAGATTTGGATGAGCTTGACCTAATAATTAGCAATCCACATTTTATATGTCTATTAGGTGTTCTTTTAATTTGACTGCGATCGGGACCTATTTTATTAAATTATTTGGTCTCACTCCTACAGGCTTTATAGTGTTAACTGTTTTAGTCTTTACTGTACGTGGAATAGACACAGTCTCTATTTTCTCTCCTAAATAGTGGATGTGTGACAGCTCGGGAAGACGTCTAACCTCCCCTTCCTCTCAAAAGTCCCTGAAAGAGTGGTAGTTATACAGCTGTGTCAGCACCTACAGGATAATAGTTTATTTGAACATTTCCAGTCTGGCTTTCGAGCCCATCATAGCACTGAAACTGCACTACTCAAAGTCACTAAGGATTTGTTATTAGCTGCTGACGATGGATTGGTCTCGATCCTGGTTCTGTTGGACCTGAGTGCTTCAAGATGGCGGCGCGTGACTGTGCAGCGGTTTCTCAGCTACCGGCGGTTGTAAAGTCCCGACGTAAGTTTAGTTTTTCGCGACTGCTCCAGCTTTCAAACCAAAGTGTGGGGATTGAAACAAAGCTAAAGACAGCACTGGGCAGGCTGGGGCTCTTAAGAACAACGAGCTGGAGAAAGGGAACAGTACCGCGGATAAAGCGGTGTACCCACAGACAGAAGAGAGGCAAGCGAGCCGGACTGCTGACGAGGCTAAAAACAGCCAACAGACCCGCTTTGCCAACACTATTCCTGGTGAATGTCCGCTCACTGGACAACAAAGTAGACCTACTGAGACTCCAGGTAAAAAAGCTACAGGGAGATGGAGAACTGCTGCGCACTCCTGCTCACCGAGACGTGGCTAAATGAGCACATGCCCGATCTAGCTTACCGGATTGAAGGCTTCTTTTTCTTCCGAGCCGATCGCAACTAGCGGTCGGGGAAAACCCGGGGAGGAGGACTTGGAGCCTATGTAAATAAGAAATGGTGTACAAACTGCTGTCTGGTAAGCAGCCACTGTTCCGGAGCGGTTGAATATCTCACACTAAAGTGCCGGCCACATTACCTGCCACGGGAGTTCACAGCCGTGTTCATGGTGATTGTGTATGTTCCGCCAGATGCTAATGCTAACATAGCACTGGGGGAGCTACATGAGCACATCAGTGAGCTTCAGAACCGGTATCCGGAGGCCTTCTTTGTAGTAGCGGGGGATTTTAACCATGCTAGGCTGACGGATACTATGCCCCAGTTCTATGCGCACGTCACCATACCAACCAGAGGAAACAACACACTGGACCAGGTGTACATGAAGAAACGGGGAGCATACAGTGCAGTGCCCCGCCCCCACCTGGGTTTCTCAGACCACATCTCCGTGATGCTGATTCCTGTGCATCGCCCTGTGCTTAGACACAACAAGCCCACACAGAAAGACATCCTTGTGTGGCCCGATACAGCTGGTCCCATGCTTCAAGACTGCTTCAAGAGAATGCACTGGCAGATTTTTAAAGAGGCTGCGACCAGGGAGGGCAGGGTGGACCTGAAGGACTATACATCAGCTGTCAGTAGCTACATCAGCAAATGTATTGGTGATGTGACAGTCACCAAGAGGATCACCACCGGGCCCACCCAGAAACCCTGGTGGAACAGAGAGGTGAGGCTTCTCCTGACGGTACGGGATGTCGCCTTCAGATCAGGGGACACAACTGCACTGAGAGCGGCAGGGAGGAATCTGAAGGCTGGAATTAAAAAGGCAAAAGCAGAATATGCTGAGAGAATCCAGGGTGTGTCTCAAGTCTTCCATCATTATCCCCATACCCAAAGGTGCAGCAGTTAGGTGCATGAATGACTATCGCCCTGTGGCTCTCACCCCAATAGTCATGAAATGCTTTGAGCGGCTGGTTATGGACCATATCAGGAAGACCATTGACATCAATGTGGACCCACATCAGTACGCCTACAGGAGGAACCGCTCCACATCAGACGCAGTGTCGACAGTCCTCCACACTGCTCTCACTCATCTGGAAAGTGGGGACTCCTATGTTTGGCTGCTTTTCCTTGACTTTAGTTCTGCCTTTAACACCATCATCCCGCAGACTTTAGCCAACAAACTGCTGACACTGGGACTCGCACCTTCCCTCTGTAACTGGGTTTGGGATATTCTGACACACCGGCCACAGACTGTCAGAATAAGGGGCACCTCATCTTCCCCCATCATCCTCAACACTGGCTCCTCCCAGGGTTGTGTCCTGAACCCCCTGCTGTACACATTAGTCACATACGACTGCTCAGCCAAACAACCGGGCTGTCGTATGGTGAAATTTGCAGACAACACAGTCATTGTGGGATTGGTTTTAGCTGCAAACATACAATACAACATACACACTGCCCCACATCCATGACTATTCACGTCACACACCCCTCCACCTGTGCCACCATCCTCACCCAGTCCTGCCCTACACAGTCCCCTCCCTAGGTCACACATAGCACCCACTTCAACACCTCACTCAGTTAGTCACATCCCGGTTTGCATTACACATAGACCTCTCAGATTCCCAACAAATAGACCCTGCACCATAAACCTGGACAACCTCATCACTCCAACCAACCACAACTCCACACAAACCACACCACAGACCAACAATACACCTACCACATACAACATGGCACTTTTAAATATCCGCTCTCTGGTGAACAAGTCTTTTATTGTAAATGATTTGATTGTTGA
>JAPTYQ010029968.1:0-11404 GCA_029814465.1 Ostorhinchus cyanosoma
ATATTAGCAGAAGGCTAATACCTTCTGTACCGTGTTGTTTTCATGTCGTGACCCTCGTCATTTCCGGAAGGGGGCGTGTCCAGGCCAGTCAATAGTCCGGCTAAGCGTGGGCTGCGTATGCACGCAGGCATAGCTCGACTAAGAATCACATTATCTGGGTCGAATAGTCCAAATTCTCAAACTCCAGTTCGGTTCGATTCCAGTCCGACTAAGGTGTTTACATGGCTTTGAGAACTTCGATATTAGCTGGACTAAGGCAATAAGTCGATTTTCTGTAAGTGCCTGTAAACGCACTGAGTGATGAAGGCAGTGATTAATGCACTCAGTGTTTGTGAAACCAGTGTCTATAATCTAAAGGAGCTTTTAGCCAGAACTGTGCATGAATGTATGAGTGAAACCTGTGACAATAACCACTGTTGAAGATGTTACAATAGAGAGAATCGGAGGTGACACTTGTATATGTAGAACTGTTTTTAATGGAATATGAAGCTCAGATTGTACTGATGAGCTGTGGGAGATCAGAGTCCAAGGACACAGGTTTATCAGGAAATGAGGAGGAGAACCATACAAAAAAAAAAGAGTCGGGTAGTCACCGTCCAGAGACCAGTTTCACATTAGTTTTACTGTGTTTGAGTCTACAAATAAATCCACCTCATATCAGACTCTGTTTTAACCAAGTTAATAATAATCCTGTTGTTGAAGATCTGGACTAAAGTGGCCCTGGTGAAGGTTTTCTTTTCCTCGCTGTCAAAGAACATAACATGACTGTGTTACTGTGTTGAATGTCATGACTTTCAACCCTCACCCACCCAACAAAGAGGTTAAAGATAGTTCATGTTTATCGGGACATAAGCTTATTACAATTCTTTTTTCCTGCATAAAACATCCAGGTCTTTCTGTCTTGCTACACCAGCTCACAGAAAATCCCCCCATCAACTCTGAATATTAACACACTGGACCCTGGCTGGGCTTTAGGAAGTTGACAGGACTGGTTGAGTCACTGATGAAGTTCAGGTTTCAGGGGAGACTGGAAATGTCTTTTTACTCTTACCCAAATTTTATTTACCCATATTGCACATTGGATTTGATATGTGGTTAATAGGCTAAAGCTACCAACCAACTGCTATCCAAATGGAATGGTCTGGGTTTCTCCCAAAGCTGGAGCAGAAGCTTTAACATCACTGGGTAATATAAACAGAACACAACAATAATATCACAATGTCTGTATAATCTGAAACATACAATGTCTGGAAAAAAGTTTAAGTCTTTAACTGATGCAGTAGCTTCTCATTAATAAAACACCCAATTGTTTGATATCGGGGATAAAGATTGAATTGAGTTTCAAAGGATAAAGGTCTTTTGGTCTAATTAATCCAGACTGACCCTGTTCCAGAGCAATGGGTCCGTCGAGGTGACCACCACCCATGGAGTGGCCACCACAGAGTTCAGAACTTAACCCCACTGACAACCTATGGAATTTGGTGGAGGAGACAATACACAATGGTCTGACTCATCATCATCAATACAAGATCCTAACAAAAAAGTAAATAGTGTTTTAATATGTATATTTGGTATATGCAGATGTGCAGGACAGTTACAGTTACAGATCCCACAAGCAAGTGGCAATCCTGAGGAGGCAGCTCCAAGGTCAGCCACAGATAATACCTACAGAGGCTAAGTGTTAGCACGTTCTTTTGTTGGAAGCTCCAAGAATTAGTCCGGATTCTTTTACAGTCTCATTTTTGCACATTTATAAAATTGACTTGATCTGACCACAAACAAAGCATAACTCAGCTGAGAAACCACGTGGGCCACAAACATCAGTCAGCTGAGGGCCATCCACCCCCATGGAGAACAGTGGAATGGCCCCGATCTTCTAAAAACACATCAGTTTTATACTCCTTGTAAGTTCATCCTCAGTCTATGGATGACCCCCCCCCCCCTTTGTACAGTAAGCAAGATGGGTTTGGTCAACAATAATGGGCTGGTGACTGTAAGTCAAACAGATGTTTTTCCCTATACTGTGTTTTTCCATCTTACTTTTGGTGATTTACAATCCTTTGAGGGCAGATGTGAATCTGCCACTTTGTTGTGTTAACCAAGGTGTGACCCATACCTGCACTGCCTGAAGAAACCTGTCAGCCAACAGTGAAAACAAAGGAATTCAGTGAAACACAGACGTCTAGTGAAACAAAGGACTCTTAACAACATTAACTTACTAGTTACTAATAAAAGACCTCAACTGTATATTAAAATAATATTTCAGTAAGGCAGACCCTGAAAAGTCAGAATGACAAAGATAAGATTCAGGCCATTAACTCCTACGCCCTGCCAGTAATCAGATACCCTGCTGGCATAATATCCTGGCCACTGGAAGAGATACAAGCTACTGATATCAAGACAAGGTAGCTCCTTACCATGCAGGAAGGGTTTCATCCCAAGTCTAGCATCCTGAGGCTGTACACGGACCGAAAGGAGGGGGACGGAGGACTAGTAAGCGTCAGAGCTACTGTCCAGGAGGAAACAACAAGCCTTGAGGAATATATGAAGAAGATGGCCCCTAATGACCTGGAGTGTGAATGCCTCAGGTAACAAAAGCCTAGGAAGGAGGAGAAGCTCGAGGGGCTTTTATGGAAGTACAAGCCCCTGCATGGCATGTACCACCAGCAAAATGAGGAAGTGGCTGATATTGAAAAAAACATACCAGTGGCTGGAAAAGGCAGGACTGAAAGACAGCACAGAGGCACTACTCATGGCACAAGATCTGTGTCGTGATCCATCTGTGTCGGAGCATGCGTGAGTGGTAGTGGTCCATGATTTTCGGATGGGGGGTTGGGAGGGAGGGTAGCATCCATCCTTGTCAGAACGCGCGTGGGGGATAGCGATCTGTGATTCCGCATGTGTGTGTGTGTGTTTTTGTGTGTGGGGGGGGGTGATATCTTGTGAGAGCAGAAGTGAAAGTGAGACTGACACGCTTTACTATTCCTCCAACTCTCCAGGTAGCACATGCATACACAGGAGCAGCGAGCGACAGAATTTCCACAGCAAAAAAAGCTAATAAATCAGCTGGAAGGCTCCAGCAGACACCAGGAACTACATCTGAGATCTGTGTCCAAAAGAGCACAGCCCTGGGAACAGCTGAGATCCTGCACTGGGCCCTCAGGCACCCAGGCCTCTGATAGAGGACCCGAGTCTGAAGGAGGCACAACACTGCCCAGGTGGGTGAAATATACATATTTGTGTGTGTGTGTGTATGTATGTATGTATATATATATATATATATATAATCTTTTTGCCGCCCACCTGGCCGTTGTCTCCTTCAGACTCAGGGTTCATCTACACCATAAAACCACACTAACACACACTTGCAGATGTATGACTGCAGCTGATGTCGTCACACCACTTTGGCAAATAACCTCTCTTCCACTGATATCCGCAAGGGACTGAGCTCCAACATACTCTGATGCTGGAATATTTCAACATCGCTATCAGTCAAAACAGGCTCAGCCTTTCAGACCATACCTACTCTTTCAAACAGTTCATCCAATCCAAAGTCCAGCGTCCTGGCCCACCTACAGCAGTGACCCATTCACCCCCAGAGACGCTGAACATTCGTGGGAGGGTTAAAACCACCATGACCACCATGCTTCCCTGCAGTGAAAAAATCACTTTGGTGGTGCCTCATAGACAAGTGATTGACGTCAAGTGTCAATGGGGAATTCAACAGTGTAGGCTACTGATACGAGAACGTATCAGGAATTTGCGTTGGAAAGCAAATGATTAACAACTGACCAGGATAACATATCCATAAAATTAAGAGCATGCTTGTGCAACTTTAATGTAAATGTAATTCACATCTTTACTGTAAATTCAATAGTACAATACTGCACATTTATCTCCTGACATGTCAGGCGAAGCCTCCTCTCTGGTTTTTGCATTTTCTTTTTGCATTTTGAAAGTCTTAGAACCTTCTGAAGCTCCAACAGTGCAAAATGTAAATTCATGCAACTTTCCAACTGGTCTTAAAATTTTGATCAGGAGTGTATGTCAAATAATAAATAAATTATATGTGTGTGTGTGTGTGTGTGTGTATGCATGTGTATATATATATATATATATATGTTTGTATATTTAGATGTGAAAATACTCTTGCTCTCTTAATAGGATGACAAAGCCCCCTTACGTTCCAGCATATAAATCAAATGACCCCAGCCCGTTACTCCATCTGAAACAGCCATCCATAATATATTTGGATAAAGCCATTAAGGATGACTGGTAGAAATAGTATGAAAACCAAATGAGTAACATTTTCTGAGCCCGCTTTATTCTCACTAGTGTTGGAGTCTGGAGTCAATTCCAGCCACTTATGGGCGAAGGCGGGGTACACCCTTGACATGTCACCAGTTCATCACAGGGCTGACACTGAGACGAACAATCACTCTCACATTTATACCTATGGGCAATGTAGATCAGCCGATTAACCTATCAGCCGAAGTACCTGGAGAGAACCTACGCAGACATGTGGAGAACATGCAAACTCCACACAGAAAGGTCCCACCACCATCGACTGGTGAGTGAGTATGAGTAACATAGAGCAAAGTAAAGTCTGAAGACAAAATGCAGGAAGGAAAGAAAAAGATTAAATAAGCAGAAAAATAAATGAATAAAAACACAGCCCCATGCATCTGAACTGGAACAGAAGCCTTAACTGGCATCAACAGATTGAGAAAAAGAAAATAGAAGCACAAATGTCCTAAACCCATCCCATAATGCAGGAGAATATGCAGGAAATATTACACCTCAACAGATTCCAGGAGTGTAGTTGCATCCCTTTCACATAAAAAGATTTATGCACCAATGGCCTAAATAAAAATATGTAACTCCTTTAACATAACAAAAAGCTCTTTTAAGTCACCGAGGTGATTCTACCGTCTTCTTACATGATAAAGAAGTCCAGAAACATCTTCAGTCAGAGTTCACACATATCGCTTACTCTTAGAGTCCTGGTAGAAAAGCTCTACATCCTCCGCTGAGTCAAACATACGTGTTGGCCTGTTGATAGTGACCTGGAGCTGGGCTGGGTACATCGTACCGGAGCGTATGCTGTCCATTTAGAGCAGGGGTTTCACTTTATTGAACTTGGCTCATTTCTTGGTGAGTGTGGCGCTGAAATCCTCATAGATCCTGATTGACTGGCTGTGAAACGAGATGTTCCAATTCTTCTTGACCCACAGCAGCACACGCTCTTTGTGAATGTACTTGTGGAAACGGATGATAAAAGAAGGGGAACGCTCTGATGGTTTTGGAGCCAGGCTGCGGTGTCCACGTTCCAGTTCCAGATCCTGGAGCGCGTCGCCAGTCACTTCTTTTAGCAGCTCGGTCATGAAGAGTCGAGCATCAATCCCCTCAGATCTTTCTGGAATACCGATAATACGGAGATTCTTGTGTTTGTGTGACACACTCAAAGTGTGTGGTCACATTTGAAGTTTAGATTTCTGTTTTCATTTACGTAATGTGCCAAAACAAAGATTTCATTGTCGTCGTGAATTCAAAAGAATAAACTTTGAGTGAGTGTTGTGTATTTTGCACAGTGTTTTAAAGAGTTGAGCAAAGATTTAATTTTAAGAGAAAAGCTTTATTACATGTGTAGGACATGTTTAGTAGTTTTTGTAATTCTATATTTAGTATTTTGGTTGTAAATTAACATTTCTGGTGGAAAGTGTTCTGTTTCAAGAGACACAACAGCCTTACGATTACTAAGAGCACTTTGAGATGAAAATACAGTTGTTTTATTCGACTCAGTAGATTTAATAACATGTGTATGTGTATATATTAGTTTCTATCATTAGCTATCAGTAAGACACTGACAATGGATTTCAGTAAGTGATGACATTTGTTTTGTTTAAAGAACATGGTGAAATTAATGATTTGAAATGAGTGAAATCATATAAGTGTACTTTAACAGAAAATGGACTGAACATAGTATTGGACTTGAAACAGACATTTACACAAAGAAGGAAGCTCCACATATGTTTAATGAGTTTGTGTAATGAACAGAGGCAATTTGGGAAAAGAAAAGTATGGTTCGTGTCTTCACTCCTAAGATTATTGAACCTTGAACCACAAATCCTTTTGTTGCTGTGATCCGGGAGCCTTGGGACCCTTAGGACCAATCAGATCCTCTAATGCCAGCTGTATTGTCTCAGTCGCCCGCATTGTGGATTCAAGCTTTGATTTCAGTTTGGATACCTCGTTTTCCAAACTGGATATTCCATCTGAGTGAGCGGACAGAGCCGTTCCATTTCGGAGATGGTACTGGAGGGGGGTGCCACTGTGGTGGTTATCGACTGAAGCGAGGTATGGCCTGGGGCCAAAGCGGCATTCAGGGAGGTGGTGAGTTCACCAACTACACTTTTATGTAGTTTGTCAAGTTCTTCAACTAGCATCTTGAGGATTAGTGGCTCCTCGGTAGCTGCTGATGCACCAGTAGCTCCACTAGCATTTTGGCTTTATATACATGCATGCATACACACACACACACACACACACACACACACACATATATATGTATATATATATATGTGTGTGTGTATATGTTGTATTAATAATTTGTTTTTTTCTACACTATATTATACTTGAATGGTGCAACTACAGCACCCAATAATTTCCCCCGGTATGAATAAAATATTCTGAAATGCAACCATGTATGGAAATTAATGTATAAATGCATAAGTTTATCAAAGTGAAGCCATGGTAAAAGACTACCATGTGGAACATTGTTATGTGGTCACAGTCCATTCCACACCAGGGAAAATAGATTTCTCCCACTCTTTAACTCATAGAGTAATAAACAAGGCCACTTTGTGTGTCCTCTGTTATCAATGCAAACAAACACACCTTTTAACAACCCATCCTGACACAGACACACAAACAGACGTGTCAGTCCTCCCACAGTCATAAACTCACTGTACTCTGTCGACTGGAGTCCCATCCATCAGTACTAAGTCATTACAGGCTTTCAGCACAGGCGGAGGTCTGCCCTGACAGTCTCTTCAGTAATAGCATACAATCAGTGCTGCTAAAGAGGTGCAAAACAGCAGAATGAGCTTGAACAACTCTGCAGCACGTCATCTACAAAGGGACCAAATGGCAGGCATTTGATTCATACGTAGTAAGACTGCAAATCAAAACACACTTTGCAATTATTTACAACCGCTACTGCATATATTGAATTAGAGTATTTCTTGTTTGTGTTTAAATTGAGCTAACGTACTCCTGAACAGCATTTATGTATGCAGAGTGCTGTAAACGATACAAAACTGCTGTAGTTTTACAGAGTTAAATATTCAGGAGGATCTGTTAGACGAGGATACGTTTCAGGATTATGTTTTCGTCAGGATCACCTCTAAGGGCGTCATAGGTGGAGCAGTGGTTCGCACTATTACCTCACAGCAAGAAACTCCAGGGTGATGCCCAGTGGCGGGGGCACCCTAACCTTGAACGGCGGACCTTACATGGAATTTTCATAACTTCTATCCTGTGTCCACTAGGAGTGTGCCAACTAAGGCACCTTGTGATTTGATTCAATTACAATTCAGGGTGCTAAGACTCAATTAATCAAGAATTACCACAATATTACTGATCAATACAATATAAGGATTGTAGTGATTTTTTTATTCTTGTGTTAAAAAATAATACTGATCTTAAAAATACTGCATTGGCCTTATGTAGAAACATTCCCTTGACCTACTGGTGTAACAGTGGATAGAATCTACTCATTGTTTGTCTTTTACCGTTGGATTGGATGAATGACTGAAAGGTCGACACACACAGTGACTAAAACAGAACAATAATACTTTGTATGACTGATCTAGAATAAGAAACTGTTGAAAATTCCCAAATTATATCAATGAATGTATTTAATTAAACTTGTGGAAGTGAATGTTGTGTTTGACTTGTAACCCATTGCAATGACAGACACTATAGGGGCCCTCAGGGTCCAAAATGGCCACAGAACAAAACTCATATATTCATATAGATGTAATTCCCATCAGTTCATACTAGGGATGGGAAGATTATCTGATTATTATCCGACATGCGTGTCCACGATCCACGTGCACCGCTAGAGAAGCTACGAGTGAATGAAAAGTTTGTAATGATGTCGTGATGCATCGGTTACTGAATGTTTGTATCGATAAATTTGATCTGTTCAATAGAACATAGTTTTACGTGTGTTTTAAAGTGTTTTTCTTTTCTACAGACCCTCGTTAATATGCGCTGCAGATTGGTGGATGTGTAGACTGTACAGGACAGTATGAGCTCTGTGGATGCACTGAGGCACGAGCGCCACGGATGAATACCCTAATGTCATCCCAGAATACTTTGTGCAGGTGACTCAAAGTGACAGAACCTTTTTCTGTACTACCTACATTATAAATACGTTACATTACAAATTGATTCGTTGGGGGAGAAAGAAGTTGAGTGTGAGAAACACGTTTCACCAGACTGCATGTGAGGCACATGTTCGGGAATTGCACAAAAGACACTTTGTCAAAGTCATGGACTTATTTGATAAATAAGTAATCCAGCTCATTGAATTTCACTCATATCATTATTTCTTTTTTTTACCTGAACGAATGTGTTGAATCAGAATGTGCTTAATCGCTCTGTATCATGATGGCTTGATTGAAAAATGGCCGCCATCTTGACTTTTTAGGTGGCTAAGGGGTTTTACCAAAAGGGCAATCCCAAAGGAGTATGTGTGCCAATTTTGGTGCTTGTTTCCGTAAGTGAACGATTCTCCTGGACTTTACAGTTACCTGCTCAATTAACACTCTTCTTCAATCAGTTTATGGCACACAGTCATTCAATTTAAGACCGTACATCGCCTCCATGAGTCGAAAGTGAGACTAACAAGGTTTGTTTTGATCCCATCTGTGATAGATGCAAACAAACACCAGCCACCCTTTCACATGTGTTCATATTAGATAACCTTTGTCATCTTTTATTTAAAACCCTCTCATTTTCCACACACGTATAGAACCATCTGCCATTACAGCGATATTCAGAATACATTCACAAAACATTCATCGCCATCACCATCTCCAAAATTGCTCATACCCCAGTGATACCAAGACAGTTAGCCATAGGATGTTCAAACAAACCATTATCTAAGGGTCTAAAGTCTGGAGAACATTGTTTTCAGTGTTAATGAGTTTTAGTTTTTTTAACCGGCTTTCTGACTATAAAAGTTGACTTGCTTGTGGCATTTCAGTCATTTTCAAGTCAGTGCAAGAGTTGCCACGGCAAAGACTAAAGAGCTCAGTGAGGACTTGAGAAAATGCATTGTAAATACTAATATATATTTATTTATTTATTTATTTATTTATAAGCAGTCCAAGCAGAAAATGTTTCGCTTAACACTGAAATTACACTGCTCAAAATATGGATAAAACATATTTTCATCAAAATCATACAGGTAAGGTACAGATTTACTAAATATTTACTTTCACAATATTTCAAAATACCTCAGATTTGCACAAGGAAATGATAGATCCTTTAACCATGCCAAGCCTGAAAACAGCTCATAAATATACAGTGCAAGAGTAACGTGAACTACATTGAGCATCTGTTTAATTTATAGTGGGAAGAAAAATGTCTCTATATTGCTTAGTCTCAAATAGTAGAGTTTGAAAAAGTATCAAATTCTTTTGAAACACACAATTTCTGTTAAATAATGGATATTTTTTTATTCTTTTTGCCAACAGTAGTGTGTTAGGCTAGCTGTTAACTATCACACTGAAGCAAACAAAGTAAGCTATACTGTGACAATAGTAATCATCCTTTGTATTTGTTCTAATATTTCAGAAATATTATTACTGTCATGTCCTCTGTAATATTTTGAATTGCTGAAATGAAAACGCTGTCCAGAGGTCAAGGTCAAGGTGAAGTTTATTCATATAGCAAATTTAAAACAACGCAAAGTGCCCAAAGTGCTGCACAAATCTGCAGATTCAAATGCAAGATATATTAAAAAGTAGTAAAATTACAATAAATACAAGACATACTAAAGCAGGTAAAAATCAAATACACAGTAATAAGACAAATAGCATCTAACAACACAACCAGAGGAATAAAACAAATAAGAGTCACACACGTGTATTAAAAGCCAGTGCAAAAAGGTGGGTCTTTAAAAGAGATTTAAAGTGTTAAAATTGACTGTGCAGAGTTCCAGAGCCTCGGACCTGCTACAGAAAAGATTCGGTTGCCTTTTGTCTTCAGGCGTTTGTTGGTATATACAAAGGGGTGAGACTGATTCAGCAAAGGATCAACAGATATTGTATTTCTTTCCATCTAAATCCTCGGCTATGAGTTTTAGGTTCCTGTGAGGGCAACTTAAGGAACAGCTATAAATGATGTTGAAGGGAACGGTACAGATACTGCTGCATTCTCCAGTCCTGCCCTAAAACCAAATGTGGGCATAAATCCTCTGTCTTTTGTTATTCTGTCCAAGTATCTTGTTCAACACCTGAAACCCACACAGGGAAGAGAAAAGAAGATTAGCCAGGTCACATTCCTGCCTCAGTTTCACTCTCTCACTCTTTGTGTCCCTGCATCTGTTGTTTGAAATACAAATTAAATCCATCTTTACCCCCACTGTAGGAGATGAATTTATTTATGTGTAAAGTGTGTTTATTACAGTAGCAATACCAGTGGAGACACAGTCTCTGCTTCTTGGTGGAAGTAAAATATGTAAATATTAAAATGAACAAACATCACCAAGCTGTTCTGTCTTTTTGTAATCCCAACAGGAACATTTACTGAGCCAAACCAACTGTTACGCCTGCAGAACTTGATCTGAGCCACGGACCACCCAGATCTGTCAGCCATTATCCTGAAATGGACTAAATAATATAATATAATATAATGTAATGTAATATAGTGTAATATAATATAATGTAATATAGTGTAATATAATATAATATTTTATAATATAATATAGTTTAATATAATATAATATAATATAATATAGTGTAATGTAATATAATGTAAAATAGGGTGACATGGTGGTGCAGTGACATGGTGCACTGTCATCTCAAAGCAAGAAGGTTCAATTCCCTCAGGAGGACCTTTACTGTGTGGAGTTTGCATGTTCTCCCTGTGTCTGTGTTGGTTCTCTTTGGGTAGTCCAGCTTCCTCCCACCATTCAAACACATGCACTAATAGGTTAATTAGTTAATCTAAATTGCCCATTGGTGTGAATGTGAGAGTGGTTGTTTGTCTCATTGGGCTTGTTTACATCAGAGTTTTTATTCCTGTTTAATTCTGAATAAAGGTTAATTCCGCTTTAAGATGACCATGTAAACACTTAATTCTGGTTGAAAATGACTATTCTGAATTAAAC